>CM021101.1:192086102-192155102 GCA_007115665.2 Sequoiadendron giganteum | reverse complement strand
TGGGAGAAAGAGAGTGTGGGAGAGAGTGAGAGATAGAGAGGGAGGGAGAGAGGGGGAGAACGGGAGAAAGAGAGGGAGGGAAAGAGTGGGAGAGTGGGAGAAGGGGAGAGTGGAAGAAAGAGAGTGTGGGAGAGAGTGGGAGATAGAGAAGGGGGGAGAGAGGGGGAGAGTGGGAGAAAGAGAGGGATGGAGAGAATGGGAGAGTGGGAGAAGGGGAGAGTGGGAGAGAATGGGAGATAGAGAGGGAGGGAGACACTAACTCATTTGACCCCAATTATTGACGAAACCTTCCGATGAAAGCTATATAATCAGATGTATTGTCGGGCACTTGTGCGAATTTTCATTTTTAAAAGAATATTTACCCCGACATTCGTCGAAATTTTGACGAACCGTTGTTTTGTGTACCTTTCGACGAAGATCTTTCGCCGAAATTGCGACGGTCCTGCAAAATTAAATTGTGATGGGAATAAATTGAAATGAGCTTGACTATTTATTGCGACAGTGTTTTGCTCGACGGTTTTCTTGGGGAAAATCAGAAGAAACTCAAGAAGATATCACCAGGTTGAGGGTAGTCATCGTCTTTTTCCATAATTCATTTATGAAGTCATATTTGTACTTCCAGGTTTGAAAATCATATTTTAAAGCAACATCTCATCAGATTTCATTTTTAGTCTTGTGCATTTTTAGAATTTCATTTCCAGATTTTAGACCTAGCTTCACAAATTCTTTATAAGGGAATTGTTTATAAATGATGGAAAATTCTTGATGGATTTGGACAAAGATTATATTTGCAGGGTTTCAATTTGAACCCTAATGATCAATTTGCAATAGATTTGGGAGCCATAGCTAGATAATATCAAAGGTGTTGGTTGTTTTTTTACTGTAACCAGGTTTATCTTCTAGACACATAGCATATAAAATCTTAGATAATATTGCCTTACAATACCATCAATCTATATTCTAACCCAATACTACTTATCAAATCCTTATATGAACATAGTCACCTATAACCTCACTCAAGCATTTTAATTAATTCCTTGAATTAAAGCCAAAATGAGAATTACACACACCATAACAGTGAGATGAACAGAATAACCCTTGATCATTTTATTCAAGATAATAATATATTCATACAATGGAGATACATGACCTTGAAATGAGTAATTTTCATTCAGATGCTAGTACTATCTTGAAAATTAAGTACCCATGAAACTAAAACCTACAACAGAATGACACCAAACCTAAGAATAGTATCTTCACTATAATATCAGGCTCTTTACAAATTCGCTCTGCAACTTCAGTTAGACTTGACCTAAAGATATCTAACTTGCTAACCCGTATTTGTGGTCCTAAAATCCTTCTTATAGGGAAAATGAAGGAGCAACAAGCATCGGACCAGAAATACACCTATCACTGGTCACTTGGACCGCCTTATGACATTTCAAAAATTGGTTACAACAGCTGAGTCTCTAGAGAATCTTCTTGTTCATCCCGTCCACTGGAGAATAACTGTTGCATTTGCCAAACTTTGAAAACTTGCACCAAAACTGCCACCAAGACATAGCCAAAATTTGTTATAACCATAACCGCTGAGCTGTTAACTGTTGGTTGTAGACTCTGTCCTATTCTTGTTCAGTTAAGTACTTTTCTACCCATCCTTGATATTCCTCATCCATTGGCCAATTAAAATTTACCACCTAATTTACCTTGGCACTGTAAGGTGTATACTTTACTGGTACTTGATTCGCCTCCCTTTCAAAAGATTCCAAAAATGTGCTAGTGTTAATGATTTTATCCATACTACTCATCAGCATGTCATAATCTGAGTCATCACAAATCAATTTGATTTGTGCATTGATGATTTCATCTACCCTATCTTGCCATTGTTGCAGTGATCTAACATTTCCTTGGGCATCTACAATATCTAGTAAAGATGTGTCACTCTAGTAATCAAAACTCTTTACCAACTCTTTAATCCTCCTGTTGAAATCATCAGGTAAGGCCTGGAAACCTTGCAATGACTTCAAAAAGTCTTGAGTAGGCCTTAATTGTTGAGGCCTATTAGCTGCATTTTGAGAATTTCATTTCCAGATTTTGTTGTGCAAGTTCAATATTCTGATTTTAGGAGTATAATAGTTGGAAATCATTGTAAAATCAGAATTTAATAATTTCTGGAATCAGCATTTGAAAGTGTTTTTTGGGGTCATTAACTTCATACTATCTTCTCTTTTGCAGGGGTGGTTGCATGCCAATTTTTTTTGTGTGTAAAATATCATAATTATTATATTTTGTTACCTATGTATGATTAAAAATTATTGGAGTACGTGTGAGTTTGATATTTTTTGAAGATCTAAATATTCAAGCTTGGTAAAGAAAAATCATGTTAGATAATATTAGTCCAGAACAAAATGAAGAGACAGTTGCTAGATTGTGGGCTATATTGAAAAGAAAGGGTGATGGGAAATGTTATTGTCCTTGCAATAATTGCAAGGGCTTAAAGACGAGAAGACTTTTAATCACAACAGCTGAGAAACATTGTAGGCAGCATGGTCACATTGAAGGGGGGCATGATTATCATCCATTGGTGAGTTGTTCATTATATATGTTTATATTGATTGAATTTGTAAATGTTTATATTGTTTTAACATTTGATATATATATAAAATCACTCGATCATGATCATGGTTTATTTGTGTATGTCGTTATTATAAAGGTGGGGCGCCCTAGGGCACATGATATGAATTATCACAGCCCAGAGAATGTGGTTTTGCAAGCGGAGGAACATGGAGCTGTGAATATCGAAGATGAAGTTAATGATCCTATGGAAGAAGATGATCATGCACCAGAAAACACAATTGAAGATGATGGTACAAATACATTGATCCATGACACATGTAGTGGCACATCTGATCATGTTGATCGAGATGACTTTGATGATGTTCATGATTTACCTGTACTTGAGAAGGCATACAAGCCCCTTTATGAAGGCTTCCAAACAACTCTTCTCTCTGTTGTATTGTTGCTAGTGAACTTGAAGGTTATGAATGGTTTATCCAACATAGCAATCTCACGAATGTTAAGGTATGTCTTATATGTCATCTTTTTTCATATTTTTTAATTGTTGTTAGTTCATCGCTAGTAAATAAAGGATGAAGTATGTACTTTTAATATTATTTATATTAAGAAATTAATTTTTGTTGTAGATTGATTGGTGAATTTTTGTTACCACCATCAAATATTTTACCTCACTCATACCGAGATTTATTTGGCATTATGAAAGATATTGGAATGGAGTATCAAGCAATAAATGCATGTCCCAATGATCATATTATATATCATAAACAACATGAATTTACAACAGAATGCCCGGAATGTCATATCAGTAGATATCGAACAGATCAACTAACAAAAAAGGTGCCTCACAAGGTTCTTCGTTATATTCCCATTATTCTATGTATGCAACAATTATTTATGTGCGAAAGCTTAACGCAATTTATGGATTACCATGCACGTAATAGAAGTGGAGATGAGATTTTTCGAATGCCTGCAGATGGTTCTACATTTAGGGACATGGAGGAAAAATGGCCACACTTTAAAGAAGAACCTCTTAATCTTAGGCTTTCATTGGCAGCAGACGATGTCAATCCATTTGGAGAGCTGAGATCTATTTACTTGGTGTGGCCTGTTTTTGTTATCAACAATAACATTCCTCCATGGATGTCAATAAAGAGGGAGCACATAATGCTGGCAATGATTGTTCCAGGTATTTGTTTACATCAATTTTCTTTAATGTAGTAGCATCTCATTTGTCTTATTTTTTGCATAATGACTTATATGTTTTTTCATTTAATAGTCATGTACATGAATTTATATATATTGCAGTAAAATGGTTATAATAATTATGTAATGTTTATGTTCATTCAACTAGGTAAGTACCAAGTTAAAGATATGAATGTATATATTGAGCCTCTTATCGACGAGTTACTAAAGTTATGGAATGGCGTCACTATGTATGACGTATCTAGACCAATAGGACAAAGACAATTTCAATTCCATGCAATGCTTGTATGAACAATTCATGATGCCCCAGGGCTAACACATTTTTCTGGTATGTTATAACGTTCAACTGCATGACTTTAATGATATTTAATTTTATGAATTAGAGATCATGCATGTTTTTTAAATAATCTATTCATTATATATAATTATAAAAATTGACATATTTAATCCAATTATATATGATTTGTAGGTCTTCAAACAAAGCGAAAATTTGCATGTCCAATTTGTGGTCCAAAGATGAAATCTCATCATTCAACAAGTTTAGGAAAGCAGGTGTTTGATGAGTATAGGCACTTCCTCGACATAAATCATAAGTATTGAACTACTGAAAAACATCTTTTCAATGGGAAAGAAGAGACTACATCAAAACCACGAAGAATGACACCTCGCCTATGGAAATTGGAATATAATAGAATTAATCATCAAAGTTATACATTGGATCAAATTGTTTACCTATCATTTATGATATGTTTTGAATTTATATTTTTATATTGTGTTGTGTTTACTCATGGTGTAATTGACAATGATTGTCATAGTTAATTTTTTTAACTTATATGCTTCATGAAGGTCATCAAGGCATTAATGATCAGCTTCCATAGGGATTGAAAAGTTATCCCAGACAATTTAGTAGGTTGTCCTACTATGAGCAACTACAAATTCTGCATTTGTTTGATACAATGCATATCGCAAAGAATATGACAGAAATGTTATGGAAAATATTGGATGGAAGACATGAAAAAGAAAAAATTGTCAAAATTTGTAGTGACATTCAGGAAGCCAGTCATGCAATGAAAAATTTCATTCAATTAAATAGCGATGGAGACCAAATTAATATAAGTGCCCTTCCTTGGTTATTAATGGAGCAGCAAAGCAATGCTATAAAACAAGTCATACGAAAAATTCGATTTCCCACAGGATTTGCTACGAACATAAACAATATCATAACAAAGAAAGGTGAATTTGGGTCAGGGATGAAAATGCATGATTGGCATACCTTCATTAAGGTAATTATTTTGGTATATTATATATATATATTTGTATACTGCATGTACTTTTTAGTGTATTATGTTTACTACTTTTGAAAAAATATTAATGAAAAGATCATTTTATAATTGTTGCAGTACGTTCTACCTCTATCTCTCCTAGATAACTTTGACAACAATGTCAAGCAAGTTATATATGATCTTGGAAAGTACATGAGGTAAGTAGCGATATTTGTTCAATTCGTTGTATTTTTTTGTTAAATCTCATTAATATATTTGTGCCTTGAATCACTTGTAGATGGCTGTCATCTAAAGCAATCCATAAAGAAGATATAAATTATTGGAAGAGAAGAATTCCTCGTCTAATGTGTGAAATGCAAAAGTGTCTACCTTCGACATTTTTCAATGCACAAGAACACTACCTCATACACCAAGTTGAGGAGATTGAATTGTGTGGACCTGTACACACAAGGTCAATGTGGATGGTTGAGAGGCACTTGAAATTTTTGAAGGCTTTGGTTAGACAAAGAGCACATCCCGAGGGTTCTATGGTGGAGGGATACATGGTATACCAGACCATGGTGTACATTACTGAATATCTTCCTAAGTTTGCAGCAAAGATCCATGTAGATCGCATTTGGGATCCCAACTCCATTAACAAATTCGAAGGGGAGTACCTGATGGGGAAAGGTAGATTGAGGAAAGTGTCAGGTAATTATAAGATGGTCATGGAGATTAATTAGAATACATTTTACATTTGGTTTTTATGTATATTGTACTTATTTAATTATTAATCTTCAATATTGATCAATTATAAATTAAGGTCGTATACCGTGGTAATTAACTAATTATACGTCGTTTATGAATTTTAATTTTTTTTGATACAGTTGGTTGAGAGTGGGATGCACTACATTTGTACGTAGCAAATAATCTTGATTGGATGACGGTATGGATTGAACGATGTCAACAATCTGGTCGCGCATTAACATGGGAAGGTGTGGCTTCATTGGTTAAAGAAGCTCATCGTAATGGAGATTCCAATGTTACACCAAGGGAAATTGATTTAGCATATGGTTTAAGAGATAAACAGATATGTATAAATATATTAATCACCCATATTATTTAATTATTTTGAATTATATTGATGTATATATATGTTGAGATTTTTTTTTTTGCATACATTCGACCAAAAATAAATATGTTTATTAACTGACGATATTGCAATAAGTTTTGCATGTTTGATATATTGCAGGTGAAACACCACAAGGCTATGTGGTGCAATGGTCATAAATTTTGAATCAAAAAGTTGGATGACACGAAGAAAACTTGTGATTTTGGGATAACTGCAGTCTTCTAGGTGACTAATGTTTCATTTAGAAGCGACATACATCCAGAAGTCTCAAAAAATCAATAATATGGGATTTTGGATGATATACTTGAGTGTGACTTTAAGTCCTTCAAATTAGTTTTGTTCATCGTCCTATGGTACAGGCTACGATTGAATGAAAATGATCTTGAGAGAACTGTTATTGAACATGATAATGGATTTACCATGGTTAATACAAGGTATTTTGAGCGAGCTGGAAATGAGCCCTATGTTCTTCCAAGCCAATGTGAGCAGGTATTTTACTCAGAGGTTCCAGGTAAAGCGGGTTGGTCATATGTTGTTAGACATGATCCAAGAGGAAGGCCGATAAAGTATAATGTGGTGGAAGAAGAAGATACTGATAGATGATGTAGATGATGATCGGGATCAACAGTTAGTTGATGATGTGCCTGACAAAGATGTCAAAGAGGAGGAACTAGATCATGATGATTTAGGAGTTAATGTTCATGAAGATGATATCCGTGTGGATGATGACATTATCGAAACTGATATTAATGACGATGATGATGATATGACCAATCCTTACAATGTTGAATTTGGATCGGATGATACAGACAAAGAGTTGGATGAAGAAGAAGATCAATGAAATTAATTTGTATTATCTATTTGATATTAATTTCTTGAAAGAATTATATTTGACTTATGTGGTTACATAATTAATTTATGATGTTTTTAATTTTAATTATATTTGAATTATATTAGAATATGTTCAGTTAATAGATGTAAAAAATAAAATGGATAAACCAAAAGATGAAAGCCTGGGACCACTGCCTTGTTTGGTGTATGGAGTCTAATGAAGATCTATAAAAGTGTAATCTATGATGGCAATAATTCGAAGTGTTTGGCACATAGATGTAGTTTATAACTTGTATAAATGTGCAAGTAAATGACTGACAAACTCTACTTGAGATAGAATGACAATCCTAGTTAGGTGATTCTTCTTATTGATCCAATTAATACTCTTTAGTTACTATGATTGACTAGAAGGGTTTAATCTTTACTTGAAAGAACCAAATAATCACATCACACAAATACAAAAAATGTGTATCGGTAAACTAAATATATATATGCTTGATATATCAATTTAAACAACAGAAAAGCATCAATAGTATCAACTACTTGGAGCATGAGATGATTACAACGACATTTCACCACTTAAGATAGTCATTTAATTTGCAATTTGGCAGAAAGCTCTAAGCTAAGACAAACAAACACAAAACCTTACAAACACATACGATTTAGGCTAGTGCCATATACTATTGGGGAGTCGAATTCTAAAATATTTAGATTTCCATAACAGCGTCAAACACATAACATATAAGATCTCTGACAATATTGCATTACAACAGTGTCAATTTCTATCCTAACTCAATACTTCTTATCAAATCCCTTTACAAACATATCCATCTATGACTCCATCCAAGCATTTTAATTTACTCTTTGAATTAAAGCAAAAATAGAAATCATACACACCATAACAGTGAGATGAACACCATAACCCTTGATTATATTATTCAAAATTGTGATATGTTTATACAAAGGAGAGCCAAGAGCTCTAAATATATCATTATAACTCAAATGCTAGTATTTTCATGAAACATCAAACCTTCATGCTGTTGGAACAGTCAAATTTTGAGAAATTCATTGTTTCTTCATGATTATTAGTCTCCCAAAAAAGATTCATAATGCAGAAAAAAAAATCCTCACATAGCATATTTTACCAAAATCCCATTTAAAATTGTGCCATAACGCCCCATAAATTTCATCTGACATTAAAATCTTTACATATGAAAATATCAGCATAAGTTGATGCAGGTCTCATCGATGATAATATACATATCCTAAATGTATCGGCAAGACATCACAAGGGTCACACCACTCAAGTTATACACAGAGAGAATGCGGATTTGTATATTTTATCGGCAAGACAAAAAGTATCGACGTGACGATGTAAGGTCACATCGAGCTAAATTACCTTTTACCAATTGGAGTAACGTAAAGTCTATCGGAGAGACTTTGGTCATTTGAGAGAGATTTTAAAACACTGCCTGTAGCGTTATTAGTCTTGTCGATAAAGCAAGGGGAGGACTCACTCGATGAGACAAACGATGCCGGGGAGAATTTAGAAAGTCTTACCGACCCCTTGGGTTACACCGACAGAACTGAGCATATGAAGATAAAGGGTGTCAAGAAGACAATGTGCATGGTCTCGCCGAAGAAAAAGCGTATCGGTGAGACATGTCACCGCGAGGAGATCTAAGAGACATCATGGCAAGTATCGTTTTGTCAGCAAAAAAAATACTTGGTCATGGTGACATAAGTCAATAAATTGAGTATCTCAGTAAGATGAAAAGCTTTCGGAGTAAGGTGAAGAACTGTTGGCCCGATTCATTAAGTCTGGGTGATAGTTTTTTCGGTGAAGGTCATGGCGATAAAAAACCAGAAAGAAAGAAACTATCGGGGAGACTTGTGATGTCGGGGAAACTGCAAGACGTCTTAGTAGATGGGTGAACGTTGAATAGGTGGATCGGCCAGAGGTTTGAAATATCTTACCGATGTTATCGTATCGGTGAGACATCAAACGGGTCATACCGATAAAGTTATACACTAGGAGAATGCGGGTTTGTATTACTTATCGGCAAGACAAAAGGTATCGGCGTGATGGTGTAAGGTCATATCGAGCTAAGTTACCTTTTTCCAATTGGAGAAAAGTAAAGTCTATCGGAGAGACTTTGGTCGTTGGAGAGAGATTTCAAAACACTGGCCAAAGCACTATTGGTCTTGCCAATAAAGCAAAAGGAGGACTCAATCAGTAAGACAAACGATGCCAGGAAGAGTTCATAAAATTCTTACCGACCCCTTGGGTTACACTGACAGAATTGGGCATTCAGAGATAAAGGGTATCGATAAGATGATGCTCATCATCTTGCCGAAGAAGAGGTGTATCGGTGAGACATGTCATCGCAGGGAGATCTAAGAGACATCACAGCGAGTATTATTCAAACGCTAGAACAAATTGCTTGGTCTCGGTGACATAAGTCGATAAAGTGAACATCTCGGTGAGACAAAGTACTTTCAGAGTAAGGCAAAGAACTGTTGGCCCGATTCATTAAGTTTGAGCGATAGTTGTTTCGGTGAAAGTCTTGGCGATATAAAAAGCAAAAGGAAAGAAACTATCGAGGAGACTTGTGATGTCGAGGAAACTGCAAGACGTCTTGGCAGATGGGTGAATGTTGAACCCTGATGTGACAGCGAGAATTTAAAAAAAAAGACTTGCAGCATTCATGTCTCAATCAGTAAAGACATTAATGGCACCACGAAGTGTAGGAGATTTTGCATATCAGGGTATGATCAATTGAAATCATTGCCTCATAGAATTCAAAGTGAAGGAGAGCAAGGGAACCAACAAAGCAATTAAGGCATTCACTTGGCTTGAGTTTGGAATAAGTTACAGTAAGTTTCTCGTCCTCTCAGAATTCGTAAAAAATTGAATTATGGAAGGCATTGGTTCAGGAAAACTAAAGGGAAGAAAACCCAGGGAGGGAAGCCAATCAAAAGAAAAAAAGAAAAAGATTGAGTTGCAACCAGAAGGTACTGAAAGGAAGCTAAATCAAGACCTCATAGACCAGTTGCCTAGTTCTGGACCTAAAGCTAGACGTTCTACACAGCTCAAAGCGGAAGTTGACAAATTGGACGACAAATGTAAATTTATAGGTGATGTTTGGACTCCGATTAGAGGCTATGAGTTATTCAATTTCCATTACCACAGGAGAAATCGCTTTGAGCCAGTATGCAATCCATGGAGGCTCAATTTAGGGAAATTAGTCTGCCCTAATATTTTTATTAACGTCAAACTGGTAAAATTACTGGCTGGACACTATGATTAGAAAAACAAAGCTATATGTGATTTTTCAGGGAATCCATTGATACATGTATCTGAGAATGCAATTGTTGAGGTTTTCAGAATGGAGGGAATATGCAGTGAGAAAGTAGTGAGTGAAGAGCTCGGTAGTTTCAGAAGGATGGACACCATTTATAAAGGGTGGAGGTTGCCTCTGCACAAAATTAGGTGTCATGGAAAACCTACTCCAATGGAAGACAATGAGGGGCCACCCTTTCATGTAGACCTCTTCGAACCTTACCTAAAATATACTTACTACTTAGTGGGACAGGTATTAGGGATGGAGGTACCTGAGCATATGGCAGTTGTGCCCATGGTGATTACTGCAGACATTCAGTATCATAATTTCAGATCATTTGACTATGCTGCACATGTTTTTAAGGAGCTGGATGCAGGTTTGATGGTGATAAAGAGTGGTGCTTCTGTTCTCCATCTCAGAAATTACTCACTGTTGATGCACTTAGTGTTGTATTTTGGACAAGAGTTAGGATTATGGCCCCAGGAGCTGAGGATTCCACAATCCAACAAGGAAGGTAGGCCATTGCCTGTTCCATTATGGACTATTATTTGGGACAACAGGTTTGCCAATTCAAATTTTTTTGTGAAACCCTTGTATAGATTTTTTAGCCATCCTTGTGATTATTCTTTATTCGAACAAGTAAAAAGGTTTCTTAGGCCTAGATATTACAATGGACCAATTAACCACAACTGGGGGGATTGGTATTGCATAGAGAATGCCACAATGATTAGGTTTTATGGCTTTGAGGATACACCTTTCATTCTGCCCAGAACTGTCCCGGATAGAATTGCATACCTAGAAATTGTTAGGCAAATGGATTACTCCAGTGTTATGAACTTAAGTTCATATCGGAAATAGGATTTTATGCCCAGTACATTGTGTTTTAGTGATTTCACTGTATTAGCCAAGGAAGGTTATGATCTGATTCTGGACAAATTATTGCACTACAACATGAGAAGAGCACCAGTGAGAAAGAACTTTGATCTAGAAGGGTATATCCACTCTACCAGACAAAAAGTAAATCTCTGAGGGTACCATCATGTGCCCTTTAAATCTGATGACATAATCAGAAACCTGGAGGCAGAGGAAGCTGAAATTATGATTGAAAAACATAATCAGGAGTTGGTGGATGCTGAGTTGTTGTCCTCCATTAAGGGGATTTTAGAAATAGACAAGCCACAAAGCTCATCTGGGAAAGTTTCAAGAATGAAGACTCAGGATTATGCCTATGTTGCTAAAGAAACAGATGTTGAGGAAACCATGGATGTAGATACAAGACATGAAGACTATAGGTCTTTCATATCAGATGATGAATTTATAAAGACCTCGGAGTTTAAGACATTTTTATATAAGCAAAAAGGGAAAGAGATAAGGGGACAGGTTGACAATGTCACTCTAGGGAATGAGGATCAACTGTTAAAAAGCTTAAAGGATGAAGTAAACAAAGAGATGATTGACATGACCCCTGAAAAGGGGAGGGAGCTACTTGAAAAGGCAGGTGTTATGATTTTTCCAGGTTTGGATATGGATTCTGCATTAGTTTTTGATAGTTTCTTAAAAGATAACAATGCTACCCACAAGCTCAGTATAGAGAAGGTGACAGAGGTATACACAGGATCAAGATACAATCCTGATGATGAAACATTGATGATTTGGGCCTTGTATCCTCCTCACAAGAAATCAATTGTTATTGATACTGAAAAGGCATTCAGACATGTCATGACCCTGAAGGCTGGGGAGGTTGATCCTATAGTGACTACTGATATTGGGATAAATATAGCCAAGTTGAATAAAGCCCAAATCCAAGCATTGATAAGGGAAAGGGAGATGTACAAAACCAATAATGAGAGGATTTTGAGAGAGAATGAATGCTTAAAAGACTTGGTAGGTGGTGTAACAGAACCAACAAGGATGCTCACTCAAGGTGAGAGTTCACAGAAAAAAGACCGTTGGGAAGGGTCAACTGCATACTCTCAAGGGAGAATGGATGCATTTGTTGCAATAATAAAAAAAAGGTAGGTTGTTTTAACCACTTGGTTAAATAAACTCTGGGGAAAACATTCACAATACGTAAATGCAATAAAGGAATATAGGAGAGTGGATAGCAGAATTCAAGAAAGAATTGAGGAATTGGAGCAGGACACTCCTAGTAATGAAGAGATTGAAAATGTCAATTGTATTATGGATAGGCATAGGGATTTATTTGAGGAGTTACAAGGGGATATGTAGGGATTGACAGAGGCTGCTGAAGATAGATTGACCAAGTTATGTGATGATGAAGGGAAAATGAAGGAAGCGACTACATGGAAAAGTGAGTGCGAAACAATACTCCAAGGGATGCTAGAGACAGCCACTGCGAAAGATGTGATATTGGATGCATCATGTGAGCAAAATGAGCAAATGATAATGATGGATATTGTGATCCACGATGCGTTGGGAGATGTCAACTCTCATGAGCGCCAGGATTATATGGAGCATATGTCTGCAGTCCATTTGTGGCTCAAGAGAAATTAGTTAATAGTGGATTCATTAAACCTTTTATGCTTTAAACCTTTTTGAAAAGGTACGTCCTTTTTCAAACTGATGTATAAGTATCTGTTGTTGGATAAATGTAAAGGGGTAGAAGATAGAATTAGAATAGGATAGACTGCTGTAAGCATTAAATTTTTAGAAATGATGACATTCAAGGAGACTATGTTGCATGTATGAACTTTGAAGGAGATAATGAAAGACTATTGATTTATTGGCTTCATTCTAGTATCAATTGTTTGTTGGATTCTTGCAACTATTTGATTGTCTCCAATCTAATGTTTCTTGGTTGTTTAAATTGAAGTATCAAGTATATATTTGATTTATCAGTACACATTTGTTGTTTCTGTGTGATTTGATTTGGTTTATTGGATTTTTTAAAGAAGAATTAAAATTCCTTTCAATAAATTATAGTAATCTGGGAATGCCATTTGGATCAATAAGAATAATCAAATAATTAGATTTGATATTTTGCCTCAAGTAGGGTTTATCAATTACACTCTTGCATGTTTATACCAGTTGTAAACTCATAGTTATATGCCAAACAATTAGAGGACCTGCTAGATAGAAACCATTCATTAAAGGCTTTCATTTGACTCTATTTTACCCAATAAGGCAGTAGTCTCCCTTATTTACATTACATTAGTTTTATTCATTTCATTTAACATCTCTTAATTGAACATATTAATTCATACCTTGATATTGCATATACAATTTATACCAAAGTAGGATCATATCTTTCCACTGTTAAATTGTCATTTGTGGATAGTTAGATCAAGTAGGAAACATAAATTGAACATATTAATTTAGTATAAGAGTCGACCAATCCTAAGGAAAACATAATATGAAGATGAATTTTCTCAAATCTTGTGGTTGTAGATGCCCTTTTGAAATCTATGCAAAATATGGGAGGATAGACAAAGCTCATGAACTATTTGACACAATGCCTCGAATAATTGTAATCTCATGGAATACACTCTAATTAGAAAAGTCTCATCACTGCCCTCATAACAATCTATCAATTTTTTTTAGTGTCAATTGTGTTATACCCAAATTTGGGACATGGGGTATAACAAAATAGACACTAAAATAAATTGAGAGATTACAATTCTTTGAGACATTTTGTCAAATAGTTCACAAGCTTTTTCTATCCTTCCACATTCTGTATAAATTTTAAAAGGGAATCTACAACCACAACATTTGAAAAATTCATCTTCATATTATGCTTTGATGGATGTCCATACCTTGTTCCAAATCTGCCATATTAAGGAAACCAATAAGGATTTTGGTGAAGGTTGTGGAATTTTTCTTTGCATCTACCAATTGCATTTGTTTGAAAGTTTCTAAAACCTTTTCAACAAATCCATTATGTGTATATTCTAAAATCATTATAGTACACAATTTCACATTTATTTGGCTTTGCATCTACCAATTGTATTTTCTTGAATTTCCCTACAACATTTTCAATGTAGATCTCTTTTGTGGATATCTTATAGTCCTTGTAGTCCACATCACTTTGTTTTTTGAAGAAACTATTACCATACATTTCTTATTTATGTTCTAAATTGGATACATGTTTATAAGTTTGATATCACAATTAATAATATTAATTTTGGCAAGACATAAAAAGATTTTGTTGATTTTGAAAAATATATGCATCCCATGCCAACAATGGAAGCAATGATTGTAACACATAATTTTTTATGTAGTATCCAATTCAAAGGATGATGTTACAATTTAGGGTTATGATTGGGTATTTAATTAGGGTTAGGATTTAGTGTTCGGGTTAGTGTTAGGTTTAGAGTTAGGGTTAGGAAAAATAATGTTAGGATTAGGGTTAGATTTAGAGTTTTGGTTATGGTTGGGATTAGATATGAAATTAGAGTTAGGGTTTAGGATTACAATTAGGGATTATAGTATTAGGGTTATATCTAGAATGAAGTTTTAGGGTCATTGTAATTATGATTAAGGGTTGTTTTTATATTTGGCTTAGAGTTTGGGTCAGGATTAGGGCCAAGGATAGGGCTAGGGTTAAGTTTAGGGATAGGTTTAGGGTTATTAGAGTGAATGCAACTAATTAATAAAATAAATAATATTTAGGGTTAGGTAATTAGGGTTAGGGTTGGGGTTAGAGTTTTGGTTGTGGTTAGGGTTATAAAGATAGGATAAAGGTGAGGGTTAGGGTCGAGGTTAAGGTTTCGAGAGAAAGGGTTAGGTTATGATTTGGATTACCCTAAACTCTAACCATAACCATAAACCTAATCCCAAACCTAACCCTAAAGAAAACACATAACCTAACCCTAATTGTAGTGTTTGAGGCTAGGCTCAAACACTATATAACCTAACCCTATATAACCTAACACATAACCTAGCACTAGAAAAATTCTTCTCCCAAACAATCTCCTCTACTTCTATTCATGCCTACTAGAGTTGCAACATTCAACATTGGTGCTTCAACCATTCATTCAAAGCTAAGAATTTGAAAGCAGTGTTCATTTGTAATATAATTAATCATTTAACAATATTATAATTATTATTAATCTAATACAATATTAATATTATTAATAATATACAAATAATATTAATAATCTAATATAATTACTATTAATCTATAGATTATATATAATCTTAATATATCAAATATATCATTATAATTCATATAATGTAATATAATATTGTTATATAATATATTAATATTATAACATTACTATTAATCAAAGTGCTTTAATATTTATGTTGAGTTTTAGTACATTATATGATAGGTTACTAAAGCGGTTCCGAGATGCACGTGCTCAAAATCGACAGTGATGTTATAATCTTGATGAAAAGTTGCTTGATGGTTATGTTCAATGCTGGTGACTACTATGAATGAAAATGATTGTAGATGGTGGAGATCAATGGTTGCCCGCCCTCACGTGATAGAAAGATGCAAGGTGTTTATTGATTGCGATATCACGGGCGAGCACCGCGTGTCTTTCCTTGGCGATGCATAATGTGGTGGGCCCTTGGTATTGAGATGGAGATTACATCGGTCTTTTGAAGGCAGTCATTTGATAACTTCTCAAACACAAGAAGATGTGATTTTGTCCCTATTAGGAGAAGATTTAAAAGTTGATTCTCAACATGAGAATGTATTATACTCATGAGGTAATAATAATTAAAAAATAAAAATGAATGTTATTATTGTAAGAGAAAGTATCACATAGTGTGGACTTTTATAACTCGAGCCAATGATGTTCTTGAGGGAGAACTTAAAGAAAAATAAAATGATGCTAGCTTAGACTATATATATTTGTTTGTTTCAATCAACATGTTTTATTGTGAGGAATGTAAAACTGAATGGAGGGTGTTGGAATATTAAGATTAACATTAATAAATTCACCTTACTAACTTATTAAAGGTGCTACTTTTCATAACTCTATAGCCCAACTATTCAATGGTCATTTTTCTAATGACTCCTTTCTCACTCTCTTGGAGGAAAAACGTGACATTATTTAGGATATTCAATGCCTAGATATTTTCTGGAAAGCTTTAAGGTCAAATATATAGTGGTATAAAACTCAATGTTATAGGAAATCATTCTTAGCCAAGCCCAATTTTTTCAATTCCTATGGATAGAAGGGGGTTGATCATAAGGAAGTGTTGAGATTCCTAAGCATCTCTTTTACCTTTTAGGTTTCTCCTTCCTCTTTAAGGAAACATATCATTTCTAGAGCTAAGAAAAATTATCATATTAAATTATGAAGCCCCTTTCTTTGGCAAGGAGATTCCATGTGTGTTAAAAAATTCTTGTTGCACACATTTCCATTACTCATGTTGCTAAAAACCTTGCAAATCCTCATATTTGAAGATTGAAAAAATCCAAAGGTATATTTTATGGCCTCCCTTTAAACAAGGAAAATGGTTTCACAAAGTATCCTAGGAGTTTTATTATTTCCCTCATGACTATAATAGGCTTGGCTTACTTTATATTCACTACTCTAAATGGCACCATAATAGGCTTTGCTTGCTTTATATTCACTACTCTAAATGGCACCATAATTTTTTAAAATTTAATTAACATACTCTAAAACCTAACTAAAGCAGGTTGTAGCTCGTCAAATTGGACAAGTGAAAGGTCAATACCAGCACTGAGGAAGACTTTGGAGGAGTGAAAACAAGGTCAATACCAGCGCCGACGAAGAGTTTGGAGCTAAAACAAGGTCAATACCAGCATCAAGGACTAGGTTGAGGGCACTCAGGGAAAATTGATGACCAAGGGACAATGAGTACTATAAGTTTGGCACTCCCATTCTCTTTAACCTACAATTTTCATGCCTAGTTTCCAAAGATCTTCTCGCACATTGGCCCCCCCATTCTTGTAAAATGGTATAAGATAAGACAAAAAAAATAAAATAGCTTTGTCTTTCACATTTTTATAGTGATTACTAGAGGCACATAGACCAATTCTTCATAATATAAGAATTTGATCATACTTTTCCAATGATGCAACAGTTCAACTTTGGGGTGTATCATTTAGGCAATAGTTCAACTTTGGGGTTCATCATTTAGGCAATGACGGATCCCTACTCTTTCCATATGATCTTTCCTTTCTATTTATTCAAATGTATAGTTTATGTCTTATATTGTATTGAAATAGTTATTCCCACAACTTGTGTGGGACACCATACATTTGTAATTATCAATAAAAGACATATGTGAAAATTTTGTGCAATCTTTCTCTTGTATACATTTGCATAATGAACTGCAATTCATTTGATAATACTTTTGTGTATATGAATGGAACTTAGTAGAATTGAATGTGTACCTTTATCTTTACTTTTGCAAAAACTATCTCAACTTTACTTGATTGAGTTAGAAGCTAAATTAGGTAAAAAAATCGGTGACATCTTCTATATGTTTGCCTACTAAACATCCTGACCAGTTGCCTAAACTTATCCATTGGGCATGGTGTCGACTCTTGGAACTTGACAAGACTTGAGAAATAGTCTTGCATAATGTTGTAACTCATCCAAAATAGTGCATAACACCTACCAACCTTATTCAACCTATCAAATGACTCAAAACAAACTAACTGTGCAAACAAAACTTATTCACTTAAAGCACAAACTATCCTAACCTATACTAACTGAGGAAAGGAATACCTAAATAAAACCATTAACTGATTCATGAAATTAGCTACCCTTTCTTTGTAACTTTTAATGCTCCATATGTTTGTGAGCATCGAAGAGGAAATGAAGAAATGATATATGTTTAACCAACTATTGCAATGCCTCATAAATGGAGAAAAAAAATCCACAAATCCACTTACCATTCATGTTATCTTAAAATGGATAGGATAGTCGAGTATGCTCTCTTTTAATAGAGTCCTCATGCTTGGGTGCAATAATGACTTGTGATGCATTGGTAGTTTCCATCCTAGTTAGATGCCTGATAGGAGATCCCCTTGAAAGCTTTAGATTGGTTTTTCCTTTTTCCTCTTTTGGTGTGATCATATCCTTCATCTTACTCTTATGGTGCTCTTGTGGTACAAGAAATTGATTTGGAACTTCATGGTTTTTTTCTTCTTTCAAATAACCCAATAAGGTTGATATAATATTATCATGACTGCATTCTTCAAACCTTTCTACCTTTTTTATGGTTGTCCTGTTTCATTGCTAAGTTTAGACAAGAGGGAAGACAATTTGAATGATTAGAAATAACATCATTACCTTCACCTTGCATGATAAATTTCCATGTTGATTCCTCATCCATGGTCAATGGACCATCCTCTTCCATTAAGATATCTAATAACTCATCAAAGCTATCAGCTCTTGGAAGGCTCTTAGGAACAGCTAGTCCAAGCTCAAAATCCTCATTAGTACACTCCAAATCAGGATTTTCTTCTTCAATGAGTGAAGGTAAATGTTCAAACAATGTAGTAGCCTCTTCGAACAAAATTTCATTTGTTATACCAACCTTAAGCTCTTTTGTACAGCAGAAAGGAAGTTCCTCCAAATAGCTAAGATCTTGCAAATCAACTTCATGATAAGTTTCTTGACTTGAGAGAATAGACTCGTCATCAAGACCATATTCTTCCTCTTGATCCATGTTTGATTTTTCCTCTTTAACCAGCAACTCATCGAATTGTTTGATATCTTCTTGTTGCTTCGAATCTTCATCCTTATCAACAAAACAAGACAACTCATCAAATGAGAAGATCAACTCTTCCTTCTAACCCATCCAGTTTCCTTGTACCTTGTTTTCCAACTAATCACCCTTGACTTCTACTTGAAAAAGTTTGGATTTTTCATTATTCACACCATTTATAGGCTTATAAACAATAGATATCTCTTTTGCCTCCTCATAACTGAGCTCACAAGTTCTTTCCACTTGAGGAAGATCCTTAATAAGTTTTGAGTCTTGAATTGAAAACAAAAACTCTTGTTTCACTACTAGCTCGAACTCCTCCTATTTGAAATAATCGAGCAACTCCTCAAAATATTTAGGGAGTGTTGATAGAGGATTGGCTAGTATAGGAGGCTTTGGTAACTCTTGAGGAAGAGAAGAAGTTATTTTCTTGAAGCTTGGGATTGTTAACACATCCTCTTCCAACTTAACAATTTCATCATAGTTGTCCATGTTAGATTCAACTGGTAAGGGGATTTGAAAGGGCTTATCTTGGTTACGAATCAACTATTGGTTTGAAGAAAAACTTTTAAAACTTGGAATTTTAATTGGCTTAGATTCTACAACACTTTCCTCTTCTTGGTTTTGGATTGGTATGAGAGGAAAGGCCTCAAGAAGATTTGGCATTTTGAAACTACAAATGCAACATGTTGATTGGGTTTCATACATTTGTACTTGTGCAAGAAATTGTTTTATTTGTTCTTCTTTGGTTGCAACTTGCATGTTCAAGCATTCTTCCTCATACACACTTCTATTTTTTGACTCTTGCTAATAACAAGAAATATGATAAGACAAATCCTCTTGTTGCATGCTATATTGTGTTTCTCTATCCATTTCTGAAATTTTCCTTTGGAGATCCAACAACAAACTCTTAATGTTTCCCAAATCAATATCATTTTGGGACTGACTAGGGAGGTTGCATGTTTGATTTAGAGCATAATGGGTTTCACAAGGTTGACTATAGGCATGAATAGGCTACAAAAAAGGATAAGCAAGAGCCGTTTGAAAACGCTCCTACTAGCAATGATGATTGCATTGAGGAGCAGGGCTATTTGGAGGCCAAAAACATGAATTTTCATGAAATGGAGGAGAATAAGCATTATGGTGTTGATAACTAGACATTGCAAGGGTAAAAAATGAAGCATAGGCAAGTCTAGATAACAAATTTGGAATGTATATAAACAACAAGGTCTTGAAACACTAGGATGTGAGTTAGAAAACCAAATAGAGTCACCATATGCTAAGAAAATACTTTCAAATGATAGAAAACTTGCAAGTAGCACCAACCTCATTAGTTGCATGCATTTGGACTACTAAAACCAACTGATATGTAATTAGAGTCACCATGGTGTTGTTTATAATTCCTCCAAAGGCTAATAATACTGAGAAAAACACCAAATTTCTCAGTATTTTGATGAGAAGTTCATCATACTAGTCCCACCAAGCATGCCAATAACTGTTATCACTCAATATTGTACCCCTCCTAAGTTGCAGAACTTAACATATTGGTGAAACATGGGAATTTTCTTGGTTGTGGGTTACCTAAAGCAGAAAAGAACCTCTAGAGTAAGTTGGCTCTTATGGTACTCACCTAAAACTACTTGTTGGGAAAAGGGTAAGGAGGAAACATGAAATAAAACTAACTCCTAGCGTGATGCACCAAATATTAAGGATTTGTAATATTGTTTTGACACACAATGTAATCAATAAAACTCACTGCAATATACATAACTCAGTTTTGACATGTTTTGCATAAGTATTTCATAGATAGGCTTTGAATTTTATGGCAAAACTCAAGTGGAACAACAAATGACCTTCCTAGAGGCTCGAATGTTTGACCTCACAATTGAATCCTACATAGAACTGGTAGAACACAAACTATGACCTGCACAAACATGCACTTTTGTATAAAGGCTATGAGAAACTAGACTAGAACCAAGGATAAACATTATCATCACAAGGAAATATCAATAATTTCATGTTATCACACAATATCCAATATTGAGAAGGAAAAATAGCTTTCTTTTATTGATTGAAAGGTAAAAATACAGCTGAGTACAAGTCTGTGAAAATGAGTTACAATGCTATCTTTTTCTTGAAAGCTCCAAAAATGAGCTACAATACTTGTTGAAAGAAGAAAGAACTAACTCCAAACTATCATTTGAAGTTACTTTATGCTTGCAAAGACGCTGCACAAAGATAGGAACTTCCTTTGGTCGTGTAAAACAATAAAGCCCATTTTTAAGCCCCTTAAACAACTCCAAAAGGCTCATGGATGAAGAAAAGGTCAAGCCTTGACCTCTCCTATGATAAAGGCACCCAAAACTGCTCCAATATGCTCTCAATTCCATCCAAAACCAAGTCAAAATAACCCCTATATTCTTGGCACTTGTTTGTCAACTTCCTCCAACCTCCCCTGTATGCTTGGAATAAACCACAAATCAACCTTTAAGTATCTCCTTTGACCATATCTTGAAGGAAAACACATCTTTATCTTGCATCATACACAACATTAAATAAAGTGATTTATAATTTCATCACTTTAGTAATGTGCTTAAATTTTTAAATTGGTTTCACATTTATGCAAAATAAGGCATGACTCAGCCATGTTCGGAAAGCCAATGCATAATACAAAGTTATTAAGGGGACACATCCTAATTTCTATGCATATGAACATAAGGCAAAGGTATTAATCTTTTATTGCAAAGAAAAAATGCCTTTGAGTTATCGACATACTTAGGGTTTTCAAACCCTAGTGACAAAACTAGAACCAAACATTCAATGCATTTTCATTTTGCATTGCAACCTTTTGGAACTATGAGAGCCGTCAATACAGGGTTTTAACTTGGTCTTCCATGGAGGTTTCAACTAGATTTTTTATGCGTTTTTCATGAGAAATCGATAAAATGAGCTTGGGTAAGCTTTTTGTCTGCATAAAATTTGATTTTCTTTTCAATATCTATAGGAAAATACTTGTTCTTGAGCTCTACTATGCCAAAATGATGAATATATTTTGTCTTTTTGTGCATTTTTTCATGCTTTCTCAACCTCTTTAGAAAAAGGTAGAGAATTTTCTTTCCTCTTTTCTATTATTCACTTGGAATTGCAAATAAAGAAGTTCTTTGTACTCCATGGCCATGACTTTACATTCTTTGTAGGTATTGAGGGCTCTGTTCTTACTTTGTGGCTGAGCTTCTCCATCTCATTGTCTTGAAAAGACAACAAATTCTCCCTTTGCTTTCCATTTTGTTTATGGCTTGGCCTAAGTTTTATATGCAAATGCATTCTGAAGCTTTAAAATTTGTGATTCTGCCTTGAATACCTATGGAAAACTTGAGGGTTTTCATTTTATGTACACAAATGAGGGTTATTATTTTGTGCACATTTTTTTCCTTACTGTCACCTACAAGTACTCATGCATTCTATAAAACTTCTTATCAAAAGGCCATGGCTTTGTCTCTTGACACATCTTTCATGGCCACGACTATGAATGCTTGTATTGGGTTTCTTTTATTTGCACAAATGAGGGTTTGTACTTTGTCTGAAACTCGAGCTCCCTCTTGCTTCATTCTTGAAGAAGAATTGAAAACCATTACCATAAATCTTGACAGGTTTACATGAGATCTTCAACAATTGTTTTAACTTGTTTAAACATGTACATGCCCTCTACTATTTGGTGAGTTATATCAAGACTTGATTACCTTATAACCTGTCAATTTCTAGCGATGAAATGATAAATTAATCATAATGTCACCTTTGGATCACATCACCATGAAAGAACTTCATCCAACATCCTTATGAGTGCAGGCACCACAAAATAGGTATTTGTCAGATTTTTCTTCCTCAAGCGAGGGAAATTCGGGAAGAGAAGAGGAAAGCGAGACATGTATTAGGTCTAAAAGAGGGAGATCAACTAGAGGTCAAAAGATTAGAAGAAAATTCCGTAAACACATGGAATTTTTTCTTGGTGAAGGGGGGTCATGTTCTTATGATGATGAGAGCATAGGTGACATCGAGGTGCCCTTGAGGTACAAACATCTACAGACACAATGGGTACCCAAGGAACTTCCTCCAATAAACACTGATCTTTGTGTCAACGAGAGGATATATCGCATAGCACCATCGTCATTACATGGTTTGGGCCTATTTTGCATGGATAGCATAAAATTATGTTACAACAAAGTTACTGAGTTGATGGAGTATGTTGGACCCTGTTACAGTTACAAAGATTGGATGTAGCTAGTTCGATATACATGAAGTATGCGTAGGTATGCACTATCAACAAATTATATACAACTAAAAGATAAGGATCAAAATAAAGGAGTGGCTAGGTACATTGACGAGAAGCCAAAAGAATCAGGGAATATTGCAAGGTTTATAAATAGTACACGACCTGGGTCAACAAATAAGCAACCCAATTGTATATTCGAGGTGCGAGAGGGAAACCGTGTATTCGTATGTGTGATAAAATCAATAACTGCAGGGGAAGAGTTGCTAATCGATTACAATTTGAATCGCTTAGATACAAACACAATTACTATGGGGGTGGTATGTACTATATATATACCATTTTACCCAACCTCCAATTAATGACTCCACTATACCATTTTATTATTATGTTTTTTTCATAAGTCTATTGGTTTCATTTCGGTGATGTTTTTTATATTTAATTTCTGTCACATCGGGACATTGATCATACGAGGAAGGCTCCGACCCAGAGCACAGATCGCGATCCATCTTCAGGCACTTCTATCTGACAGGTTTACCTCATTGTAATTGTACAAATTAGATACAAGAAAAATGTTTTATTATTATGTTTTTCTCATGAGTTTATTGGGTTAATTTTGATAATGTTTTTAATATTCTTATTGCAGTTGGTTGATCGAGCAAAGGCACCAGCAGTACAGGAGAGCATCCATATGGAGGTGCAGTCACTATTATGCGATGATGACATCGCATTTTCCACAAACCCTGTGGATATGATGAGGAAGCCCCAAAAAAAATGCAATCAAGAAATCCTTCAGTTGGTATTCGTAGTGCCTCAAATAGATGAGATAAGAGAAAGGGTTAAAATATTGTCTGAGAGAGCACAAAACTTGGAAGTAAGTTGTCATGAGATCTTTAATTATAACATAAGTTCATTCATGGTTTTATATTTTGTAATCTTTTATGTCATGAAAATATGTGTTGTTTTTACAAGATTATTTGCGTCCTCATGATCATGCTGCTGGCCGTGATCAAGGTACTGCAAGTGTTTCCTGGGAAGTAGGGGATAGTACAAGTGTCAATCCTGATCTTCATATGCATACAACACATCATCCGACCCCATCATCTGTGCCTATATTGTTGTCTGAAATTTTGGCAACACATACCATGCAGTCATTCGGTAGTCCACCCTCTGGCAGCGAACACATGCCACTACATGTGTCAGTACCCGTGGATGCAGAGGCCACTACTACTGGTGATGTTTTAGCAGCATTTCCTGGATCTTCCCATATTACTACTATGGGAACATTGCCGGTCACATTTGTGGTGACCGAGGATTTCCTTCCCATAAAGATAGAGAAGGTCCCAGGTACTTTAAACTGTTTTAATTATTATTATTATTATTTTAAGTAAGTGCTAACAGTGGGGATAGCGCCTATTATATTGATTTACAAAATGGCAATATTTGCCTACATTATAATTGCCTGTTTATAGCCACTATATATTCGACTATATGCTTATCATGCTTTATGCTACTACATAACTATATACTACTCCCAGTGCGTACCCCAGCTTTACTGCATGTTTCATTCTCCTTTTGTTGAACCAATCCTCATTTTGAACAAACCTTGCAAAGGCATTCATGTCATTGTTGATTATGCTCGCCTGATATACATCCCATGCATTGCCTAGGAAGCAGCTCATTGCCTTGGTCTGGTGCTGCGAGCTACTAGTGCATTCCTCCCCAGCTTCAACCTCCACTTCTTTCCAGTCTCCCCCTGCCCTGTCTTTCCTTTCTTTATACAGACTTCCAATCCCCATGCGAGCGCCTCCATTTCTGCTATATTATTTGTGCACGTGTCTAAGTTTCTAATTATACACCTTGCCCTTTTGAGTTTCTAATTATACATCCTGCTTCTATAGGAAATGATGTTTTTTATAAACATCTAAGTGATATTTCATTAGAGCTCTTCGAGCCCACCATATGTACACGGTGGAATGCCCAAAATCAAGATTTAAAAGATGAGCTCATTAACCATTTAGTTGTGTTGTTCGGTGATAAAGCATTCAACCGAACCAAGGTCCTTAAGAAAGCTGGTACCTATCTAAAGTATGTGAGGGACCAATATAGGTCACATTTAGAGAAGAATAGAAAGTATGAGCGTCCCCCCATTATTCCAGAAAGGGAGTGGAAGGACTTGGTGTTGGATGGAAAGGAGAAGGCTGAAAAGAAGAAAGGAAAGATACTACTAGGCCAAGGAAGGTATGTGATACTATAAACAATTTAATTATATACTGATTAATCTTTCTTTTTACATAATCTAACATATTTCAAATTTTTCATAGGCTGCCCGACACATCAAAGGCAACAAAGGCAAGACTAGAAAAACACGGGCAGCACAAACTTGGCTCTAGTGGTTATATGAAAGTAGCCGCATGATTTGTAAGTATCAATAAATGAAATATTGCATCTAAATAATAAATTGCAAACAATTTTGGTTTTATCACACCATAGAAGTAAAATTCATGATCGCATGCAAAAATGCAGGGCTTTGATTTCAACAGAGTGCCCACAGAAGAGGACCTAAAGATTGCCTTCGACCAAGGCTATGGAGCCCTGACTGAACAACTAAGAGTCTCGACGGGGCAAACACAATCTTCCATTGCATCCAACACACAAGTAAATAAACTCAATAAAGTTTATTTCAAATTGAATACTTGTGCAATCTGTTCAATATTAATTTCCACCATAATAATGTGTCTATTTGTTTTACACAGATAAGCAATGATAATCCTGCACATGACATTGGAATGCAGCCTGGTGAGGGTGGAGCGCAACCTGCTGATGAAGGCCATGGTGTGCATCTCGGTACTAGATGTATTCATGTGCTATACAAAACGTAGTATGGATTAATATAATTAAACATATTTAATTACATTTGGTGTATTAATGAATGTAACCTTTTGTGTTTCAACTTTAGAGCATGTAGAGCGTGATCAACATGTTGAGCATGATCAGGCTAGACAAGATTAGGAACATGATGTGGCTCCATCAAGTAAGCAGGACCACTCTAATGTTCTTTTAAACATTTTTAATTGCAATTGGTGTATTAATTAATGTAATCTTTCATGTTTCAACTCCAGATCAGAATTTAGAGGGTGTTCAACATGTTGAGCATGACGATATAAGACAATATCAGAAACATGATGTGGCCCAATCAGGTAAAGAGCACCACTCTGATGTTCTTTTAATTAATGAAATGCATGTAACAATAATAATAAAACATATCAATTTAACATTTCTTTGCTATTGCAACAGACCCCCCCTTGCAACCGCATCCACGCGATTGTGAGTACACGACTAGGCATACATTAAGATCACGAGCAGAGCTCAGAACAACTCAAGGGGGGACATATGATTTTGAAAATGATACTCCACTTCAGCTTTTTTTAGTTGCAAAAAAGAAACAAAAAAAAAAGTGATTGTAATCATATTATGACAGCCATATTTTTGATAATATGTAAAAACTGAAAAAATGAAATATGTTAATGAATGAATTTGAATATGTTAATGAATAAATGTTATATGTTAATGAATGAATGTTATATGTTATTAATGGATGAATAAATGAATGTTATATGTTATTAATGGATGAATGAATGAATGTTATATGTTATTAATGCAGGATCAATGAATGAATGTTATATGTTATTAATGGATGAATGAATGATTAATGTTATATGATCAGGTATGGGGAATTGAGAGTGATGTGAGGGGGGGGGAGAGGGCCAAATGAGCTTCCACCTTCATGTGGTTGGCCCTGTTAAGTAGAGATTATTAAACTACTCTCAAAACAAAGAGAAGCTCAATAAGGTAAGTAATGCACTTTTCAATATAAGAAATGCATCGTTTGAAGCATCAAACCAATCTGCAAAGATGAAAGAAAGTGCTAACTTTTCACTATGAACATTGTGTTGTGTGTGGATTTGGTTTCAAAGCTCTGTTGATGGAGATGGATTGTATGACAGCCAAGAAAATAGTTATCATTATTGCTGCTACAAACAGGCCTCATATCATCAATCCTGCATTGTTAAGGCTTGGCCAACTTGACTACTTTTATATATCGCCCAGAGTCACCCCGATAAGTATTTCGATCCATTTGTATCATCATCGACAAGAGATCATGTATCGCTAGGATATTCTATAGTTTCCCCGACGTGGTGAGTCTCCCCGATGATTATTCTTTCGATCTCAACTATGTCGTCAAGACTCCTACCGATGTAATCTTATCGACGTCACATAGCTGGTCGATGTCACATTCAGAGCTTACTCCGATGATATATGTCTTGCCGATATGCTTCCCTCGTGCTTTGTCGATGAGACAAGGTGTGTATCTCGCCAATGAAATGCCATCGTTGAGACAAAAATCCAGTCCTCTCGATATATCTTCTTAGGCAATTTTGATCACTGTAATAGTCTTGATCTTTCACCAAGATGCCTACATTTCAATGAATAGTTTTTTAATTTAAAGTGCAATTTCTTGTCGAATTTATGATGAACCGCAAAAAGCGTCTGACGAATTTGTAATGTATCTAACGAAGTTTCGTCGTAATGACTTGCCTATTTCGTCGCGCGTTCGATGAAATTCTATCGCTATTTCAATCTAAATTATGTCGCCAAGGCTCCTGCCGATGTAATCTTATCGGCGCCACATAGCTGGTTGGGTAGACATTCAGAACTTACTCTGATGATATGTGTCTTGCCGATATGCTTCCCTCATGCTTTGTCGATGAGACAAGATGTGTATCTCGCCGATGAAAAGTCATCGCTGAGACCAAAATCCAGTCCTCTCGATATATCTTATCAGGCAATTCTGATTGCTATAACAGTCTTGATCTCACAATGATATGCCTACATTTCAACGAATATTTTTTTTAAAAAAAAAAGTGCACTGTTTCATCGAATGTATGACGAACTGCAAAAAGTGTCCGACGAATTTGCAATGTAACCGACAAAATTTCACTGTAATGACTTGCCTATTTCATCGCACGTTCGATTAACTTCTGTCGCTATTTCAATCTAGATTATGTCACCAAGACTCCTACTGATGTATTCTTAACAGCATCACATAGCTAGTTGGGTAGATATTCAGAACTTACTCCGATGATATATGTCTTGCCGATATACTTCCCTCGTGCTTCGTCGATGAGACAATATGTGTATCTCGTCGATGAAACTTCATCGCTGAGACCAAAATCTAATCCTCTTGATATATCTTCTTAGGCAATTTTGATCGCTATAATAGTCTTGATCTCTCAATGATATTAGCAATACGTTGAACTTGTGTCGTAATGGCAACGGACTTATGTTGTTAATCCGACGGTTTGGCAAAGGTATGCCTCTCGTCATACGGGTACTGTTTGTTGTGTGATCGATGAAGTGGGCGTCGCGGTTCTGACGACCATGCATCGTGAGGTCAACGTTTTACAACCCGTCGGGATGTAGACAAAAATTGAGCGACGATGTTGATTTATGTGATTCATCGGCCGATCGACAATGTATCATTGAGATTCCGACGAAAGGCCGTCAAAAATTGGGGTCATATCTTGTAGTGAGAGAGGGGGAGAGTATGAGAAAGAGAGGGAGGGAGAGAGTGGGAGAGTGGGAAAAAGAGAGTGTGGGAGAGAGTGGAAGATAGAGAGGGAGGGAGAGAGGGGGAGAGGGAGAAAGAGAAGGAGGAGAGAGTGGAGAGGAGAAGGAGAGGGGAGAAATAGGAGGGAGAGAGTGGGAGACAGGAGAGGGGAGGGAGAGAGGAGGGGAGAGCAGAGGAGGGAGAGAGTAGGAGCGGAGAAGGAGACAAGAAAGAGTGTGGATAGAATGGTAGATAAAGAGGAGGGAGAGAGGGGAGGAAAGAGAGGAGGGAGAGAGGAGAGTGGGAGAAGGGAGAGTGGGAGAAAGAGAGGGAGAGAGTGGAGATAGAGGAGGAGGAAAGGAGAAAGAGAGGGAGGAGAGAGTGGAGGGAGAAGGGAGAGTGGGAGAACGACAGTGTGGGGAGATAGAGAGGAGGGAGAGAGGGGGAGAGTTGGAGAAAGAGAGGGAGGGAGATAGTGGGAGAGTGGGAGAGTGGGAGAAGGGGAGAGTGGGAGAAAGAGAGTGTGGGAGAGAGTGGGAGATAGAGAGGGAGGGAGAGAGGGGGAGAGTGGGAGAAAGAGAGGGAGAGAGAGAGTGGGAGAGTGGGAGAAGGGGAGAGTGGGAGATAGAGAGGGAGGAAGAGAGGGGGAGAGTGGGAGAAAGATATAGTGGGAAAGTACCAACCCTCAACCCTTCAACCCTAATCCCTCTACCCCTATACCCTATTAATCCCTCAACCCTCAATGCTCAACCCTCAACCCTTCAACCCTAATCCTTGTACCCCTATACCCTATTAATCCCTCAACCCTCAATGCTCAACCCTCAACCCTTCAATCTTAATCCCTCTACCCCTATACCCTATTAATCCCTCAACCCTCAATGCTCAACCCTCAACCCTTCAACCCTAATCCCTCAACCCTATACCCTTTTAATCCCTGAACCCTCAACCCTTAAACCCTAATCCCTCAACCCCTTTACCCTCTTAATCCCTCAACCCTCAACCCTCAACCCTTAAATCCTAATCCTTCAACCCCTATACCCTCTTAATCCCTAAACCCTGAACCCTGAACCCTTCAACCCTAATCCCTGAACCCCTATACCCTCTTAATTCCTCAAAACTCAATGTTCAACCCTCAACCCTTCAACCCTAATCCCTCTACCCTTATACCCTCTTAATCTAGGAACCCTCAACCCTCAACCCTTAAACCCTAATCCCTCAATCACTATACCCTCTTAATCCTTGAACCCTGAACCCTGAACCTTGAACCTTAAACCCTAATCCCTCAACCCCTTCACCCTCTTAATCCCTCAACCCTCAACCCTCAACCATTAAACCCTTAAACCCTAATCCCTGAACCCCTATACCCTCTTAATCCCTCAGCCCTCAACCCTTCAACCCTAATCCCTGAACCCCTATACCCTCTTAATCCCTGAACCCTCAACCCTCAACCCTTAAACCCTAATCCCTCAACCCCTATACCCTCTTAATCCATGAACCCTCAACCCTTAAACCCTAATCCCTCAACCCCTATACCCTCTTAATCCCTCAACCCTCAACCCTCAACCCTCAAACCCTAATCCTTGAACTCCTATACCCTCTTAATCCCTCAACCCTCAATGCTCAACCCTCAACCCTTCAACACTAATCCCTCTACCCCTATACCCTATTAATCCCTCAACCCTCAACGCTCAACCCTCAACCCTTCAACCCTAATTCCTATACCCCTATACCCTATTAATCCCTCAACCCTCAACGCTCAACCCTCAACCCTTCAACCCTAATCCCTCTACCCCTATACCCTATTAATCCCTCAACCCTCAACGCTTAACCCTCAACCCCTATACCCTATTACTCCCTCAACCCTCAATGCTCAACCCTCAACCCTCAACCCTTCAATTCTAATCCCTTTACCCCTATCCCTATTAATCCCTCAACCCTCAATGCTCAACCCTTAACCCTTCAACCCTAATCCTTGTACTCCTATACCCTATAAATCCCTCAACCCTCAACGCTCAAACCTCAACCCTTCAACCCTAATCCCTCTACCCCTATACCCTATTAATCCCTCAACCCTCAACCCTTCAACCCTAATCTCTCAACCCCTATACCCTTTTAATCCCTGAACCCTGAACCCTCAATCCTTAAACCCTACTCCCTTAACCCGTTTACCCTCTTAATCCCTCAACCCTCAACCCTCAACCCTTAAACCCTAATCCATCAACCCCTATACCCTCTTAATCCCTCAGCCCTCAACCCTCAACCCTTCAACCCTAATCCTTGAACCCCTATTCCCTCTTAATCCCTCAACCCTCAACACTCAACCCTCAACCCTTCAACCCTAATCCCTCTACCCCTATACCCTATTAATACCTCAACCTCAACACTCAACCCTCAACCCTCAACCCTTGAACCCTAATCCCTCTACCCCTATACCCTATTAATCCCTCAACCCTCAACGCTCAACTCTCAACCCTTCAACCCTAATCCCTGTACCTCTATACCCTATCAATCCCTCAACCCTTAAACCCTAATCCTTGTACCCCTATACCCTATTAATCCCTCAACCCTCAACCCTCAACCCTTCAACCCTCAACCCTTCAACCCTAATCGCTCTACCCCTATACCCTATTAATCCCTCAACACTCAACCCTTAACCCTTCAACCCTAATCCCTCAACCCTCAACCCTCAACCGTTAAACCCTAATCCCTCAATCCCGTTACCCTCTTAATCCCTCAACCCTTAAGCCCTAATCCCTCAACCCCTATACCCTTTTAATACCTCATTCCTCAACCCTTCAACCCTAATCCATGAACCCGTATACCCTCTTAATCCCTCAACCCTCAATGCTCAACCCTCAACCCTTCAACCCTAATCCCTCTACCCCTATAACTTATTAATCCATCAACCCTCAACCCTTCAACCCTAATCCCTCTACCCCTATACCCTATTAATCCCTCAACCCTCAATGTTCAACCCTCAACCCTTCAACCCTAATCCTTGTACCCCTATACCCTATTAATCCCTCAACCCTCAATGGTCAACCCTCAACCCTTCAACCCTAATCCCTCTACCTCTATTCCTATTAATCCCTCAACACTCAACCCTAATCCCTCAACCCCTAAACCCTTTTAATCCCTCAACCCTCAACCCTCAACCCTTAAACCCTAATCCCTCAACCCCTATACCCTCTTAATCCCTCAACCCTCAACGCTCAAACCTTAAACCCTAATCCCTCAACCCCTATACCCTCTTAATCCCTCAACCCCTATACCCTCTTAATCCCTCAACCCTCAACCCTACCCTTCAACCCTAATCCTTGAACCCCTATACCCTCTTAATACCTCAACCCTCAATGCTCAACCCTCAACCCTTCAACCCTATACCCTATTAATCCCTCAACCCTCAATGCTCAACCCTCAACCCTTCAACCCTAATCCCTCTACCCCTATACCCTATTAATCCCTTAACTCTCAACGCTTAACCCTCAACCCTTCAACCCTATTCCCTCTACCCCTATACCCTCTTAATCCCTCAACCCTTAAACCCTAATCCCTCAACCCCTATACCCTCTTAATCCCTCAACCCTCAACCCAAAACTCTCTACCCTAAACCCTAATCCCTTAACCCTAATTCCTCAACCCTTATACTGTGAAATCCAATAAAAATCTCTACCCTAATCCCTAAACCCTCAACCCTTAATCTCTCAACCCCTATAACCTCTACCCTATTTATTGGGCCCTCAACCCTAATCCCTCGACCCTATACCTTAAACCCTCAACCCTTAAACCCTCTACCCTCTACCCTTTACCTTATACATTAAACCCTCAACCCTCAATTGTCAACCCTAAACCCTTAATCCCTAAACCCTCAATCCTTAGACCCTAAACCCTCTACCCCTTACATTGGACCCTGAACCTAATCCTTCAACCATATACCCTAAACCCTCTACCCTCAACCAAGTAAACCCTTAACCCTAAACCCTTAACCCCAAACCCTTCAACCCTAAACCCTTAAACCTAAACCCTTAACGCCAAACCCTTCAACCCTTCAACCCTAATCCCTGTACCCCTATACCCTATCAATCCCTCAACCCTCAACCCTCAACGCTCAACCCTCAACCTTTCAACCCTAATCCTTGTACCCCTATACCCTATTAATCCCTCAACCCTCAACACTCAACCCTCAACCCTTTAACCCTAATCGCTCTACCCCTATACCCTATTAATCCCTCAACACTCAACCCTCAACCCTTCAACCCTAATCCCTCAACCCCTATACCCTTTTAATCCCTCAACCCTCAACCCTCAACCCTCAACCCTTAAACCCTAATCCCTCAACCCATTTACCCTCTTAATCCCTCAACCCTTAAGCCCTAATCCCTCAACCCCTATACCCTTTTAATACCTCAGCCCTCAACCCTCAACCCTTCAACCCTAATCCATGAACCCATATACCCTCTTAATCCCTCAACCCTCAATGCTCAACCCTCAACCCTTCAACCCTAATCCCTCTACCCGTATACCCTATTAATCCATCAACCCTCAACCCTTCAACCCTAATCCCTCTACCCCTATACCCTATTAATCCCTCAACCCTCAATGCTCAACCCTCAACCCTTCAACCCTAATCCTTTTACCCCTATACCCTATTAGTCCCTCAACCCTCAACGCTCAACCCTCAACCCTTCAACCCTAATCCCTCTACCCCTATATCGTATTAATCCCTCAATGCTTAACCCTAATCCCTCAACCCCTAAACCCTTTTAATCCCTCAACCCTTAAACCCTAATCCCTCAACCCCTATACCCTCTTAATCCCTCAACCCTCAACGCTCAAACCTTAAACCCTAATCCCTCAACCCCTATACCCTCTTAATCCCTCAACCCTCAACCCCTACACCCTATCCCCTTTCTCTCCTCTCACTCCCTCTCTCTCCCACTCCCTCTCTCTCACACTCCCTCTCACTACCATCTCTCAAGTCTCTCCCTTTGGCACCCTACCTACATAAATCTCTCTTTCTCTCTCTCTCTCTCTCCCTCTCTCTCAATTCTCTCTCTCTCCCTCCCTCTATCCCTCCCACCCTACCTAGCTAAGTCCCTCTCACTCCAACCCCTTCTCTCCCACTCCCTCTCTCTTAAACTCTCACTCCACCCCCTCTCCATCTCTCCAGACTCTCTCTCTCTCTAAATTCTCCCTTTGTCTAAAGACATACATAAATGGATACATACAAGCATAATACATATGTACATATAATCTTACATCCATACATGCATACATACATACATGTGTAGATACAATCTAACATACATAGAGACATACATACAATATATATGCATTGATCCATACATACATGACATACAAGCATACATGTACATACAAACATACAAATATATCAGCATACATTCAATATATTAACATTTAACATAAAGGAAGACATAATGCAAGCACGTTATAATGCGCTCACGTTATGTCTTAGTTGACATGTTTTCCACAAAAGCAAAAACCATGTGAAAAGTGAGATATAATGCGAGCGCGTTATAACACGCTCGCATTATATCTTTCTTTGGTAATTCTTGAGCCTTAGGCTTGGTATTTGCCTTGGAATACCAACCCAAAGGCTTGGAGGGCATTCCCAATGACCAGAGACGTGTTTGTAGAAAATATACCATATTTCTCATAATCGAGTTTGTGCTCACCGTCAGGATTGCACGTGGTTCAATATCAAAAAAAATCGAACACATGGGTAATGTTGGGTTGTCTCTTAGCTATCCAACAATGTAATTTTTTTGACTTTCTAAAAATGTTAAGCCTTTCATCCATAATTTATTTTATCTGTATGTCTTTTTTTTTCCAAAAAGTAGTATTTGGTATTTTTTTCGTTATAAATTAACCGTTCATTGATTTTTCAAATAAATTACATTTTTAGAAACTAAACTCCATTCTACAAATTTAAAAAAATAAAAAATAAAAATCAATTAGTTTCCAAAATTTGTAGGGGTAGCACGGCCAAAATTCTATTTTTTAGGAAATGTCCACTTCGAAAATTAGTAAAATATGAAATATTCATTAAAAAATTATTAGAAAAATTGTGCATCAACTACATACTATTAGCTAACTTTTGACCATTGCGATTTTAAAAATACTAAAAAAAAGTTCACCGTACGAGGGTCATACAAGAGTTGCTATGTTATATTTTTCTGACAAAAACAACACCAATTTGTGTACATCCCTCGTTTGAACCCCTTAATCTCAACCATTTTCAAAATAAATTAGTAGTTTAGAAAGTAGACTCGGAGCACTTGAATCCTTCTTTTTGTTCCATCTCAAAATTTTGAATGTAAGTATCCTTAATTTAACGTCCAAGGTCAGTATTTCCTGATTTCAGAAAAAAACTATCCACTTAAGTCCCCTTTTTGGGAACCATCTTTGTGCACTTACCCCCATCTTTAAACATATTTTTTTAATCTATATTATTATATGCTCATTATATGTATGGGGTGACTTTCAATTTTATGATCCATTTTGTGTTGCCTTTCATATGGAAAAAATTGTGCTAACTTAGAAGATAAATCTACTTCATGGGTATTTTCTTTAGAAGCCATATGATCATTTTCTTGGGATGAAACTTGATCTTCTCTTAACATGTCCAACCCAAAAATCCCATTGTCTAATAATTTCTCAAAAGAAGAAATGAATGAGTTCATACCTTCAATTTCATCAATAGGATTTTCCACTTCGATGATTAGTGATGAATGAATGAAAATATCTTCTCCACAAATAAAGTCATCATCTGAGGAATACACAAAGGAATATATTTTTTTTCACATGCAATCTCTCCAACTATTGGAGCGTTATTTTCACTTTCCATTGGGTGAGTCGGGTGTCATTTCAAGTGCCGATTCACTTACCAACAAACCCCAATCTCAAGCCCCTATACCTAAAAAAAATAGTGGACTATATTCTTGACTTCGACATGTATGTGCAATTCTCCTACACCAAAGCCATATGAGCTTGTAGGAAAAGATGGAATCTAATATCTACTAGCTAAATAATGAAGGAGCTTGTCACTCTAGGGAATCTAGGATTATTCATAAGAAAGGAAGGGCCAATTTTCTATCTCATGGAGAAATACAGGGTGAAAGTACAAAATTGTGTCACACTTTTATAAAGGAAATGACCAACACTGATCTAAATTTTAAACTTGAATCACTAGAAAGTGGCATATATGTTTTGAATTTTGAAATGATGTAAACTAATAAAATGTGTATTTTTTAGTATATTTCACGTTTATATTTTTTTTAGAAAATTAAAAAATTATTTGAATATAGTTTTTTATAAATTAACACTATAATTTAGTTGCTGATAAAATGATGAAAAATGATGTTACATGAGACGTCCAGCTTTATATAGTAAATTTTCTATTTTTTGCTTCAATTTTTTTTGTGTATATTTATAACTTGAAACCTTAGGGCATGAATATTTTATTTTGTAATTTTAATAAATATATATTTTTAAATAAATATTTAAATATGCATGTATTAAAACACGACCGTTTCCACTCGACGTCAACTTTTATATTAAAAAATTATCTAAAATAGAAAACAAATTATACTATCTTAATCTAGATACTTTTATCTAGGGCATCATATATTTTTCTAAAAAAAATTAATAAGTTTTAGTATTTTTCTTGATATGGTAATCAACCTAATATTTTTTTTGCTGATAACCTACTTTTAGTAAAAGATAAAAATAAAATATAAATATAAATTTAACTATGAAAACAAATACATATTTGAAAACTACAGTTATGGAACTACAAAAGGGTATTTTTGCATTTAAAAAAAAAATATTTATATGAGTAGGAGTTGTTGAAACATTAAATTTTCAAATAGTTTCATTTTTTTAGTAAATTGGCCTCAAAGTGGTGCTACATATGCATTTAGCCAACAATTTTAGTTGCAAAAGTTGTGGACATATTTAACTTATCTATAATTAATCTTACTAGATCATATGTTTGACCAAAATTAATTTTTGGTTATAGATACTAAAATTCACTTGTGCTGATAAGTGGGCTGAAAGTGTGACACAACTTTGTACTTTTACCCTACAAAGAATATTGTATTGGTATAAGGTTTCAACCACCACTTATCTTTGACCTATCACATATGCAAGAAAATCTGATTGAGGAGACCAAATTACAAAAAATGGTTAGAAGAGGTAGACAAGTATAAGTGAAATGTAAATACACAAAAGAATAACTGGGTTAGGTATCAAAAGGAATACAAATGTACAATGAGAAATATCAATTGAATAGGCATTGATTATAGACTAGTGAAGGAGGACATGCAAACCCTTAAGTTCAATGGAATGATGAGTGCTAGGGGAGCCTAATTCAATTTTGTAAAACAACTTTTTCTTGCCTAAAGCCTACCTTATCCAAATATTTGTGAAGTCCTTTTTAATTATTTTAAGATACAAGTTTAATAATTTAAGGAAATTTTAGGAAAATAGTTCAAATTGTAGGTTGGACTATCCTTTAACTTGAAAAAGGGCATAAATTTTTTTATTTAATAAAGGCTATAGAGATGCCTAATGTGGAGTTTATAAGATTCTAAGGGCATTTTTGAAGCTAAAGATGATACCCTTGATCTCTATGCACATTTTAGAAGTTTGGTGAGTGAATTGAATATCATTTACTCTCCAAATTATGATCCAATAGAAGTAATGGACATAACTAAGTGGTGGTTCCAACAATACTTCTTAAAAGATATTTTTCCATCCTTGCCACTTATGCTAAAGTTCACTTCCACTACAGATAACTACATATATGATCCTTGAGAATGTGTGATTGAATGATCAACACATTACATGAATTAATTTTTTAGTTTTTAATTGTTAAATTGGAGGATAACTCCTTTCATCCTTTTCAAAAATAATCTTAGTTAAGATTTACTAATCAAAATAATCTCTTAATTAGAATATATTGATTATCGATTATGGAATAAATTATATGATACATAAGCTTTAGTGTATATGTAAGCTCTATTTCTCTCTCTTTCTCTATCTTCCTATTTTTAGAAAAAAACATAAGAATTGAAGATTAAAACTCTTTTTTTTAATTAAGCATGTAAATTTTTTCCAAGCTATAAAATAAAAGAAGTTTGTCCAAATCATTGATTGTTGACTATTGATTGATCTCTCTTCAAAGGTGGAGCAAGGGTCCACTGTAATCGAAGGATAGGGACTAATATCTTTATCATTAGGCTCTTTCATTTCCTTTGCAATTACTTTTAATTACTGTAATCTTATTTGATTTATCTTATTTTCCACCAATTACAACTATTTACTCTAATTCATAGTTTTCGAGATTAAATATCTACTGCAATTTTTATTAGATTAGTTTATATTCCATTAGATTATTTTCCCTTCAAAGCATTAGACTAGTTTCTATCTATTAGATTATCTTTTCCCTTAAAGAAATGGTAGTCAATTAGTTCACTTGTTGGAAGCAGTTAAGAGTACAATGTTTGTTTAAAATTAGTTAGGAGAAATTTCAAAGCCTACTAAAAAAATTCATGGACACACCCCATATTGATAAAATTTTAGACTTATAAATATATTTAAATGCAAGGCAAACAATGAATCTTGTCATTCAACTCTTGTAAGAGTTAAGACCTATCATGTATGATTGTGTCATGCATGAGGCAAATGCATATGCTAGTGAATAATAATATTTTGGGTTAAAATGAATTTCTTTGATTTATTTAACTTTTATACATGTTATTTAAACTAGAGTGTAAATAAATTTCTAGCTCAAACAATTTCTAGTTATCACTTTAATAGATGTTTTTATTTCTTGTTTCAAGGCTAGCATGTTATACACTTGTTGAACCTAGCTATACCCTTGTCTTGGTTTGTGTAACCTCATTTATTCATGTTACTTGGTTCATTACAAGTTATCTATTCCATTATTTTAGAATGTGTACATTTAATGTTGATGCCTAATAAATATGATGTCACTCTCATTCTAATCCTTATGTCCATGAGAGAACAACATTGTAGACTAATTTTTAATCTTTATCTTAAAGGAAAATCTGCCCTCTTTATTTGAGTGTTGTGGTGACCTTGTCAGGTGACATGATTAAGTATTCCACTTGTGTTGCCTTGCTTCATAAATTGATGTTGTGTACCTTGAATTCTTTTATGTTCTCGCATGACACCTTAACTACATATGACTTGTTGATGTCACATTTAAATTAAAAAAGTGTTCATCCATGTTTTGACCATTAATATCTTGGGAAAAATTTGGGTCATTACATTTGGAATTTAAAGACCATGTTGCAATATTAAGAACTCTAAGTTGTGTGTTTGTTTTCGATCTTGCCCTAGCCACATGCTTTTATGTGCATATTTGGTTATCCCTTTGCATCTTCTCCATGAGGTTGTGTGCTAGAGTATACAATTTGTGGGGGATAGTAAGACCATTAGTTTGTTTTTTCCATATCATGTACGGTGGAATATTTTGATGGATTGAGTGCTATCATTGAACTTATCTTGAAAAGGTGGATTTTAAATATAAGTTATGCATTATTGAAAAGGTGGATTCTTAATATAAGTTATGCATTGAGTGAATCATTGTATACTTCTTGATGAATGATAAATATGAAAACTTGAGAAAAAACACTAATTGATTGTGTTAGATTGAAAAATATTGATATTATAATAGATTTAAAAATTATGAAAAATTGTTATTATTTTAAAATGTTAGAACACTAATTGCATGAAAATTTGACTTATGCTATATTTTAATTTTTGAAAAAAAAATTATATTTACCATATCTCACTCATGTATTGACATGACTAGTAGATATGATACCATGTCACGTTGATATTTTGACATAGTGTGGATGGTGATGATGTGTTGCTATGTAGTAGTGAGCTTGGGACTAGAGGATAAGATTCAATGTAGCATGAAGGCATTTTTGTTATTATACCTAAACACGGTTGCTATGAATAGTTATATTTGGACTCATTTAAGAGTATATCATGTTTCTTAGATGGTGTGGAAAAATAAGCCATTATGACATTTCTGAAATAGAAAGGTTGGTCTCATCGATGTGATATACCCTGTAGACAAAGGAGATATGGCGGAATCGCTAAAAGCATCTAGTGGGTAGACAAAGGAGATATGGCGGAATCGCTAAAAGCATCTAGTGGGAAATCCATGGTGGTATGCCTACGCGGTTTAATCTTCTGAGGTGGTCTCAAGTTGATAGGGTTGGTGGTCCCACAGATTGAAATGGCTTAATCGCTCCATCAGGAGCTTTACCGTGAAAAAATAAATCTTCTCTAATTAACACTAACAGAGAGAATCCATTTTTCTAAACGAACAACCCGAGAAGGCCCAAATTTGAAATTACTAAGTATGAAATAAGGGAACAACGAAATGGGCGGTTTCAAGTTATCTAGAATCTTCAATAACACGATTCGAAGAGCAATAACAAGTTTGTTTTCTCCGGTAAGTTCCTCAGAAAAGTTTGTGTCGAATTCGGAAGTTTCAATGTCTGTATCTCTTATTACACATTTTAAACGGTAGAGAGTGAATTGGTTGAAATCAACGGCGGACTTCAGGCAATGGTCTCAACCGGAAACTTTACGCTTAAGTAACGAAGGTTGAGCCCTAACTTTTCTCATGGGACCACATCCTTAGAAAAATGTCCAGCATTTCGTAAGCCAAATTTCTTATGCTAATCTGCACCAACCCCTTTCTCGCATGGGCGGAGTGCGCGCGCGCGGCACCCCAGCTCACGCCCCGGACCTCTGCGAAGCACTATAAAAGAAGTTTCATTTCAATTGCGAACACAAGGAAATTGTTCATGTTTGATTTCAATTGCTTTTATTTTGTAGATTTCTTAGGTGAATTCAATCCACAATATTTTTTCTCTCTGTAGAAGCTGAATAAGTAGTCGCAGTAGTGAACCAATCTAATATTTTAAAAATGTCGCAGACAACGACCTTTAATGATGTTGCAGGGATTTACGACCCGGATGTGCAGGGACCAAAAATCCGTGCTCTGAAGGAAACTCTTGGACTTGAAAGCGTTCATATCCATTCGAGAACGGAAATAAGCTTTAAGCACGACAAAAACATACCAGTCACGCGGATCGGTAAATATTTTTGTTTTCTTGGTTTTTTAATTCGTCTCTTCTACTGTTTATAATATTGAAGGAATGTATATGTTCGTAGGTTTTTCTTCTCCTGGGTGGCGCGCCCTGTTATTTCGCATTGATCGGGTAGAACTTGAAGTTATGATCTTTCATATATCTGTTAGGGCTCTTTATCACCAAGCTACCTGCCTCTGCCTTCTGTGTGGCCGATATTTTTATTGGCAGGCTCCTCCTTTCTCCAACCCCTATTAGGCAAAGCTGCGCATCGCCTATCCACTATCTAGCCATTAGTATGTACAGACTGGTTATTTCTGGAGAAGATTTGAGCTATTGGGTATCTAGGGCGTTTATAGTACAATCGTAAACCTGGCGGATAGCCTGTACATCTGAAAATGAGCATAGCATTGTAGTTGCCCACTCTAGAAAAGTGTCAGGTCTGGCTAGTGACTACCTACCTCAAAGGCCGACGCATCGGGCACTGCAGTCTGTGACTTGGGATTTGCCATGTCTATACGGATAATGGTGGAAGCCTGAAGAGAATAGCGCGACCATCAAGGCGGCGCCTGCTCCATCCCAATTCCATAGCGTTCCTTTGGCTATTTTGATGTCGCACTGCGTAGGCCTGAGAGCATTTTGGTCAGGACACGAGGATTTTCCACGAAAGGCCTTAGAGGATCTCTTCGACAGGCCTTAGAGGATCTCTTCGACCTCTTCAAGGCCTTGTAGGTATGTGTAGGATCCCCTGGGCCCAGACGGGGCCTGTATTTAGAGAATCCCCACGGAAGCCTATGTGACGAGGATCCCCTCGGCCCCATGGATGACTCCTCACTCCTGTACGAGGAGGATCCGTCGGCCTTGTGTAGGACTTTTCAGTGAGATTACCCTCGAGGATTCCTGTGAATGACTCTCCACCCCCACGAAGAAGACTACTTGTATGGTGGCCAGTGAAAAGGAAAATAAGGTATGGGATATTTTACAATTTGGGTGGAGGATCTACCATGTGGGGTGAGTCGTGAGTTTGGAAAGAGAGGTGGGTTTCCTCTTTGCTCGAGAGGAATCCGCTAGACAGCGCATTTGCAGCGGCAGAATCTACCAATATTGCAATGGCGTTCTCTTTTAAATTTTTCCGATCCCAAACTAACAAAATTTTCCAAAAGCGTTAATATCCGCTTTGGTCGCTGCTCACAATCTCCTCCAATTCTTGGGGGCAGCCAGTCAGAAGGGAGAGCGGCGCCAGGACATCAGCTCTTACGCTTGCGCTCCCCTTCTCCTCGTTCCTTCTTTTCACTCGCAGATCCATCAGCCCTCAGAAAGGCGCCTGGCCCTGCTGTAATTGCCTTATCGAAAGGACGTGAGTGGGCTGGAGGGATTTGGTATTCACCAACCAGATCACCTCCACCTTCTCCACCAGGTCATCTCTCTATATGTCAGTCCTCCGAATCCGGGCTACCGGTAATCCATTGCGCTACACTTAGAGGCGGAGCGGCGGGTGTGAAGGCGTGGATTCCAGGCCGAATGATTATCTCTATCCAGGTGTAGAGACTCTGTGAAACTCTCCGCCACCCATCCTCCGCCTGCCTGTGAAAAAACAAGGTGTTATCATCGGCTCAACAAGGTCACCGCCGTGCTTGCTTCGCCACAAGCCTCCGCTCGGACGCGTCGGAAGCGTCTCTAAATCCCAACCTGGCCCTCCCAATCGCCTTGTCCAGTGGAGGCAAAGGCCACCAACTCGCCCGAAGCAGAGAGCGCAAGGCTCACGTCTGCAATACTTTATCCCCGCGGCGTCAGGCACCTTTTGCGCACTGTCGTCATACTCATACAATACACAGCCGCCCAGCTGTTTCTCAACTGTCCAAAAGGACTGGAAGTAGAACCAAACACCATTATGTCGCTCGATACCATGCCGCGTCTTTGTGTCATTCTAGAGCCTCCAGTCTGCCGTTTCCATCTCCAGGGATTTTCTGTGACAAAGATGGAGTTGCAGAAAAGTATATGTTGAAATCTATGTCGGCCAAACCGTCCCACACCCGCTAAAGTAGGCGAGTGCATTGCCCACAGGTTGGGCTGTGCTGTTTGTGTTGAGTTTGGCAGCGAGGGCGTCAATGACAGGAGGGTCTTGTTGGAATTATACCCCAAAAACGCTGTCCGTCATCTTCACTGTTTCATCTGCCCCTCTTTATTTCTTAGTATGCTATTGCATTGAATTATAATTGTTCCTCCCCTGCGCCGTTCTGTTTTGTATCTTACTTGCTGCAGGTTCTATGTCCTTTGGTATGGGCCTTCCCTCTCCAACGAATGGGCTCTGTCAGATCTCTGAGATCCTTTTGTTTTGTAAGATATTGTGCATATTTAATTTTCTGTACCGTCTTTGTATGAAAGAACAGAGCTCCTCTATTGAAAGTATTTGGTAGTTTGTATTACAATAAAAATCTCAGTCTTTTGTTTTGTGTGTGTCTGCAAAAGGGAGAACAGAGCCGTCTTTGTGTGTGAACAGATCTGTTGTCCAAGGGTTTTTTGAGCTCTGATATTGTAAAACAGAGCACTCTGTTATAAACATCTCTGTGTAAAAAGAGTGGTAGCTCTCTGTTAACCTGATTGATATATATATATATATATATATATATGATTTTGCTGTTCTATTCTTCTGCTCTTTCTCTGCCTTTCCCTTCACGTCTTAAGAATTGGCCATTGTAATTTAACTGACTCTCCGTCCGTCTATGCGCCTCCTCTAATCTGGACTCTTGAAGTCCTCTGAAATATTCAAATAATAATGATATTTTTCCTTACCCTCAAGGCCGACTCTCTGTCTCTACGATTGCATTCCTTGTGAGAATCCAAAGTTTGATGGCCTGGAGATTGATTGGCTGTATCTTGTTGTTGGGTGATTTACGCAATATGGCGATACAACCGTGCCACGAGATTGACGCTCTGTACCTTGTTTTTGGTTTGTGTCCGTCACAGCCTAATCTGGAAATTGACGGTCTGTACCTTGTACTTGGTTTGTCTCGTCACAGCCTAACCTGGAAATTGATGGTTTGTATCATGTCTTTGAATTTGATGGCCTGGAAATTGATGGTCTGTATCTTGTTGTTGGGTGCTTTACGCAATATTGGCGATACAACCGTTCCACGAGATTGACGCTCTGTACCTTGTTTTTGGTTTGTGTCCGTCACAGCCTAATCTGGAAATTGACGGTCTGTACCATGTACTTGGTTTGTCCCCGTCACAGCCTAACCTGGAAATTGATGGTTTTTATCTATCTTTGAATTCCTTGAACATGCAACTATGCAAGGGAATTGACGATCTTTCCTGTTTTTGGATGCTTTAAACGGTATGGGCATCCAATCATGTCTTAAATTTTGACTGATATGTATCCTGTTTTTGGATGCTTTAGACAGTATTGGCATTCAATCATATCTTTGAAATTGACGATCTACTTGCTGTTTTTAAGATGGTTTAGACATCCAGTCATGTCTTGAAGTTGACGATCTGTATTTGGGTGCTTTAAACACACTAGAAGCTTTCAAGCCTTAAATTAATGGTCTGTAGCGTGTTTTGGTTCTACAGACACCATAAGCTCTCAATCAGAACTGGAACTACACTATTGGATTCCGCTTTGGTCATTAACAAATGTTGAGGCCTGAAAATGCATGACTAAGTTATATTTGGATTAGTTTTAAATTGTGAAATCGTGAATTATGGGTAATTTACAAGGGCAATATGGTCCAAATATTTTGTCAGTAAGGTTAAAGGGCAAAAAGCTAAAGGCAGTGAATTAAATTCATTACTCCTTTTATTGATCAACAAATAATATAATTAGTCTAGTTGCTAGACATTAAAGTTGTAAAATTTGATCTCTGTTTTCTGTGTTTGGGTGATGTAGATATTCTGAAAACAAGGTCGTTGTTTCCATGACTTTGGATTATGTAGCTGCATTGTTTTCATACGCGATTGTATTCTGACTTTAATTTCTTGATTATATGTTAAAAATCATTTGTTTTAATGTGTCTGCTCAGTAAATGCTTTGAAAGATCTGGGCTTGCAGACCTCCTCCTGGACAATTTATGAGTAAAAGCCAAAGCCATGGAATCTGGTAAGACACCGACTACTGTCATTGTTTTCATATGCCTTACAACTACACTTTGGATCAATTTTCTTTAGTTATTTTGATGTAATTTCTCTTTGTACTAGAGACTTTTATGGTCGTTGGCTAACCATTTATCATCAACTGTATCTGGTCTCTTGTGTGTTTATCGTGTAGGGACAACCATCTGATCGGCATGGCACCTGTGAATGCAAAGGAATACGTATTTATAATAGCTGATATTGATATCCCTGTCTTTTGTCCAGTCTACGTTTTATTGTTGTCATGGCAATATTATATATATTAGAGAGTCCAAAGACTTTGCTATGAATGGAAAAGTCTATTATCACCGCCATTAAAATGTATTCGTGTAAGCAAGATATGTATATTTGTTGTTTATACATTATCACGGTGTGAGTACATCCTTTTTCATTACTTAAAAATTTATGTACATTGTGCAATTGGAAGTTTTTTTCGATTCTCTACATTAGTACAAAATATGATTTGCTTATGTTGATAAGGTTTGATATTAGTAGGAATGATTTTTTTCATAGTCTATAAAATTTAGATAAGAAAATTTTGGATTCAATTGTGTCTATTTATTTTTAATATTCAGATTTGACATGTTATATTTGGAATTTTTATGATTCAAAATGTTTGGTGCATGCACTCACTTTTAATTTGAATTTGTTATACAGTAGATCTTTATTTTGAACAAGTTTTATGATCAATTTAATTTTAAAAGAATTGAAAATAAATTATATAATTACGAATTTGGATCATTACACTTGAAACTTTATACAAATGATCATATTCAAAAATTAAAGATTTAATATAAAGATTTAAATGATCTTATACATAAAGCTGAATATTAAAAATAAGATAATCTTTTATTACAAATAGATAAATAATAATTATATTTTTTTTAAAAATAAGAAACAAAGATAAACTATTTTCGAAAGTCCAATGTCTTTTTAACTATCTAAAGGCATACGTTAAAATACATGCGTACCCATTGGCATGAAACAAAAGCGAAAAGTTATTTTTTTCATTTTATCCCAAAAAAACCAAAATAATTCCCTGTCCCAAATGTTTTTGTTCTGTACGGTACAAGTCCTCGGTGGCTGCTAATACGTGGCACCAATTTGGTCCAGGAAAATAAATTAGGTAACCCAAGTTGTCTGCCTAGATATCCTCTGATAAATATCCTATGAAATACGATGATGGGACGTGGGGGTTAAAAAGACAATGATTGAGAGTTTCTCGTTGGATTTGTCTGTGTTGATTTATTATGGGATTGGACACTAAGGAATCCCACTTACCTTGACTACCTAACCAATCATCCACAGCCCAAAATTGTCATGCGGGAAACTGGCATCGACGTTGATGTTCCACGTATTATAAACCATGCCTTTCTAGGTGGACAAGCGAATTCTATGGGCAAAACACGAAGGCTGGTCGAGTCTCTAATGGCAGGCCTTATGGAGTCGCTTAGCTAGTTTGTTGTTCTTGTTTTTTTGGATTGTGTAGTGTTAAGAATTTTTTTTATTTTTTGGGTTAGGGGAGAAGATCCAGTTACCGCTTTCTATTGAATAACCGCCATCTCCATGCTCACTTAACTTCCCAAAAATAAATTCACTTTGATCCATTACAAAACTTTATTTGATTGAATAAATAATTACAAAAACACCAATGGTTGCTCATTATAATTACAAAAACACTAATGGCTGCTCATTAAATGTTAAAGTGCATGTTTTAGAGTGGATTTAAAGCATAAACAGTTATAATTAATGGAAATTAGAGTGGGCGGATACTGAGACATTAGGTGGCGGCAACCAGACGACACCTCTAAAAGGTGTCTTTTTGACTTCCGTGCGCATATCCAATGCTCCTGCACTCTACCGAATTGCCCAAAAGCCAAAAGCTTAGTTATAAGCTTTTAACTCATGGGCGAAAAAAACCCATAATTTTTTTTTCTGATTCGATGCACGGTTTAGATTCTATGGTTGTGCGAAATTAGCCCTGATGGATACCGGGTCTTCTCCCCTAGTGGCGTTATAATTATTATGTGGCTATGTCTTTTGTAATGGTAATAGTGCTGAAGTTTCATGCTGTGTAGGTAATTAGTTTATTTATTTTAATTAATTAATTTATATAATATCAATAGTAGCATATTGTGATGGTTAGGTGGTTGTTTTTGTTCTTGTTATCAAATTCATAGTTTGAATTAATCAAAAGCATTTTTATTTTTTTTTAAATATTTAATATATCTTTTTTCATTATTTTTTAAATAATTTAATTTAACTAATTTTGATGCAACATAATTAAATTATTATAATATTATTATAATCCTAGACCTAAACCAAGTATACATAAGAAAAACAATAATACTATTATAATAATATATTAACTAATTATTACATAATTAAATAATTATTGATTAATATTATACTAATATATCATATTATAATTATTACAGTATATATTATATAATTATTTATAAACTAACTTAACTTAATTTAATTAATGTTATATAAATATAAAATATATATTATATATTAATATATATAATATATGGACATAATATATATATATATATATATATATATATATATATATATATATATATATATATATATATATATATATTTGCAAATTGCTATCAAAGAGGGTTGTTGCAAGTATGTGCAGTTTGTGTTGTCATTGATATCAGCAGATCTATGTTATTGCATTGATGTCAACCTTGGTGATGCTTTGATTAGTTGCATTATGTTGTCATTAGTAGTATCACTAGTGTCAACCTCTAGTGTTGCTTTGATAAGCATGTGTATGGTTGAGTTGCTATGTTGCAAGTGGTTTGGTTGTAATAAGAAGGTGTTTCAGATGATGAGAATGTGTTTGTGATGTTTGGTTTTCAAGTGCTTTTGAATTTACAGAAAAAATAGTGTGTTGGAGAGGTGTTTTGTGTGTCAAATTAGTGTTTTGGTTTTGCTTTGCATTTTTTCATGGTTGAAGATCTGCTTGTGTTGTTCAGGTATGTTGATTAGAGGTGTTCAAAGGTGTTATATCTAGAGTTCTAGGTTCTGGATCATTGTGAAGAGAAAGTTGTGTTCACCAATGTCTGAACTGTGTATTGCAATGGTGTCTGGGAGAAATGGTTTTTATTTGTATTTCTTCGTAGTTTGGTTTCTGGTCTTACGATTTCGAAAGTGTTCTTGTACTATTTATATCTATCTTCAATTTGATTGTTCAAAGTTTAGTGCTCTGCAAGGTTGGATTAATGTGTTAAAGTATGTGAAAAGTTAACTAGGTGTACACGATGAGTGTGTTCTTCAAGTGAAAGTTGTTGTGAAGGATTTTTTTGAACTTCATGGTGTTTATGGAATATTCCAGATTGTGTTCAAGTGATGTGCGGTGCATGTGAGTCATCTTTGGATCAAAGGAAGCATGTACTTAAATGTTTGATAGTGTTTACAAGGGTTTGGCCAACCTTGGGTGTTTACACTAATTGCAGCTATACTTTGTTGTTTGTGAAAATGTGGTGTGGTGTATATATATGATTTGGGTCCGAGTTAAGGTGTGGTGTGGTCTGCTTTCATTCCTTTCAACCACGAGAATGCTTAGTGTCTACCTAATTTGAATTTGCATGATTGAGGTGCATAGCTAACCTTGTCAATTATTTTCAAGATTGAAGATGGTATAAATAAGTGTTGAGTTGATGGAGAATTTGATGACGATGAAAAGTGCAAAGTTGTGAAGTGTGAAAGTGTGAAATACAGTGCAATGTTTAATGTGTTAGACTACTACAAGCAATGAGAAGAAGGTGTCTACATTGTTCAGAGATGTTGTGAATGTACTAGTGATGTTGTGGTGGATCTTTCTGTTACTTTGAGATGGATTTCTCATTCTAACATTCTTCTTTCTTCTCTTCTATAATTTGGCAGTGAGACCTCTAGTAGTGATCCTATTGTATTCAATGTTGCAATTACTTTACTTTGTGAGATAATCCTCGCTATGATTTTTCCATTCTTGGGTTTTCTACATAAATCTGGTGTTCTCATGTGTTTGATGTGTTTGTGTTATTATAACTTCTTATGTTTACATTCTACTAATGTTTAATAAGGGTTTAAGTGGTTCTTAAGGGTTTAAGGACTAATTCAAATTTGAATGTTAAAGAGGATTTTAATGTTTTAAGGTACAACTAATTCACCCCCCCTCTTAGTTGTCTTGTGCATTCAACAAGGGTAGCTCTTTTCATTAAACGTTTAGAAAATTAGATTATTATAGGGAACGACTCATCAATCTTGTTTCTATATAATGTAATAAGGCTTGTGGCCAACTCAATTAACCTACCAACTTCTACATCAAAAAACAAGGATTTGTGCTTTATTACATAATCGAGAAAAGGTTGCAGGTCTTTCTCATAGAACCTCGACTTGTAAATGAACACAACTTTGTCAATTTTTGTGTTCTCTACTTTTCTTGCATCCATGAGATCACAAATGGCACCTTCATTTAGGTCTTTTTCGAAAGAATAAATAACCTTTAGTGCATCAACAATGATGTTATCCTTCAAATAATGCTCCATCAGCTTGCCTATCATTTTCCTTCCTATTGTGTGCATTGTGTTTGAATGGAAGATACCTATCACCACACCATCATGGAGGTTCCTAGAGCTTAGATAATGTTCTCCAATTACATTCATTGTTGCAACCTTTATCTCCAGTCTGCTTGCTTTGAAAAGCCTTGTGAGTTGGGCATCGCCATCCTCCATTAGATGAAAAACTCCATCCTCTAACATGCACCTACAAACAACATTAGAAAAATCCATTTTTTTGTACCAAATTTAGATGAGACATACCAATTTAAAGGTGAGACCAAAGGTTTGAAGGCTCGTAATCAAATCTTTGCTTAACCCATAGTGGGATATAACCTACAAGACAATAATATTGGGAATATTTTCCTCAACCTTTGTTGAGATATGAGGGAGAGTTTGGAACTGCTTGCCACTACACATTATTTGATTTATGTATGCCTTTCCCCTCTAATTAAATGAAAATATGACAATTGACTTGAAAGCGCCCAAGCTTCATAGATATGCTCTAAATTTCCATGGATATGTGTAACATTTCAATTGTTCACGCAAGTGAATTTCCTAAGTTTTCACTTCCAAGTAAATAAACTACATTTCTTAACCATTGCTATAAAAAATCTTTTCCAAATGAGAACAAATGAACATAGATGACAACAAATTGCAAATTTTATTTCAAATATTACGTTCCACATTTTACAATATTTCCAAAGCTTGTATGCAAAGTACATACATAGCTCGATTGAGCTTCAAGAATAGATATAGATGGTCCAAGAATCTTCTTTCAAGTCTTGGTTGTCAGCTGAGAAGGAGAAGCATCACTCAAGCACTTTTCTACCAACCACAGACTCAAATGTGATCCCCGGCTTATCTATCATTGGATAGATGGCCCTTCCCTTTGATGAAGATATTAGTGGAGTAACCTCGTAATGACAACCATTCTGAGCTTAGTATTGTGCCCTACATAACTAGAACTTGTAGACACTACAATCCTAAAGTAGCATGCACATAAAAGTGACACAATGAATTGACAATGGAGCCAAGGCAATCACACTATTTTGGCCAAAGTATTCTCACTCAATACTTCAAGTGACGCTGATCCTATTCACATACACTACTCTAGCTCGACTTGAATTAAGGCCATTAAAACTATTCTTAGGTAATTTCCTCCAATAGGTTGTCATTAACCTAAGAAATAGCCTATTCCCTTTTCCCAGAACATAATTGTATCAAAACCCACAAAACATAAGAAAAAGCATAAGTTACCCCCCCCTTCAATGGATATTCCAATCCCACCTATATAACATATGAGCTTTCTAAGTCTACAAACTAGCTTGCATGAAATAACTTAACAAGCCATACCCATTTCATCAATCCTAGTATGTAATACTAAAGATGATAATCAATCAGTCCTTAATATGGAGCAAGTACAAACACTTATAAGGAAAACATATTAACAAGACTTTTCCTTTCCTCTAAGAAAATAGATTATTACTCTATTACAAGCAAACTAATGCAATTTCCAATTTAAACACACAAGGCAATCAATCTTTCAGAAAAAAATTAAATTTAAAAAAAAAAAAATTAAAAAAAAAAACATGAAGAGAATAGAAACTCATGCCTATTAAATGCTTATTCCAATTGACCCACTAGATCTCAAGCTTAGCCTCCTCTTAAAATCAACTTAGCAACAAACCCTCTCAATTTCTCTCACTAATCTTCCTCACAATAACTCTTAGCAATATAAGAATCCCTTAATGAAAATAACAATAAATGGAGCAGTGTGATGATGCATGGAAGAAGTGTATCCAAATGAGGTGAGAATGTCTCATATTTATACCTAAAAACCAGCATCTACAACCCACAAACAAGGTTTATTCTATGACACTTCTCAAAAATATACCATCGACTCAACTTACTAAAGAAAAGGTGGTGGATTCCTCTCATAATACTCATCAAAACTATACAATAGATTGACCCAATGCTTTCCAACAATAGTTTGACTATGTCATAAAGATCATGCTTCATTCAGGAAATCAACTTTCAGGCTTAAAAGACTTCTAAAAGAAACACATAATTCATATTATGGTGCCAAGTATTCATCTCATTCCTTAGATCTACAAGCTTGATGTTTAAAACAAAGGAATTAATCAGTCATTATTTGGCTACGTATTAGTTAGTCAACTTGGTCCAAGGTATGGAAATTGACACATTTCAAAGAATTGATCTCCATCATTATAGCATTGTATAATTCTTGACTCGATACATTGCATTTAATTAGTGTGCAACACTTTATTATTGAGCTTAATAAACTTCACACAACAATTTAATACTTATGCATTTCTATTGCCTATTATCATTAATGATAAATGCGGTTCAATACTTAACATTGCATTGTCAAATGTAATGCTATATTCTCTTTATATCGACCATGGCATTTATACTATAAATTGGCCATTAGTTTTATATATAACATATATATAAATATATATATATATATATATATGGGTGGGTGCATGGAAATGGGTAGCAATTCTGTGGACACCCTAAAAAAAAAAAGTTGAAAAGCATAACACGAGCGCGTTATGTCTTCCGTTAAACCTAGACAATGTCTCGGCGGCCACAACTACAAAGCCATAATGCGAGCGCATTATAATGCGGTCGTGTTATCGACTGTTAAAAGCAAAAAAACAAATGCAAATATCTCATTTGCATTTCGACTGGATTTTTTGCTCCACCCGCAGCCAAAAACCCCAAAATATCGCGCTCACGTTCTAGGAGAAGAATTTCTTCACCAAGAATCCGAATTTCTTCACAACGATGGTGCCACGACAACGAGGAGCTATAAGAGGTAAGGATTCTATGCTTTTTGTTTTGAATTTGTTAGTTTTAGGTTGAATTTGATATCTATTTGTTTGAATTTTTAGGAGATGCAAATCAGCCTGCAAACCCACAAAATCCTCAACAGGAGGAAAAACCAAATCCTCAAGATCAAAATCAGCCACAACATCAACCTCCTCCACCAATCACTCAACCCCCTCTTGGCACTCAACAAAATTTAATGAGTGAAATTGAGAACAACAAAAAACAAATTAAGGATTTGATCAATAGGTTGAGTGATCCAGATGGTTCAACCATAGAAAGAATGACCCTAGCAAATTCATTGAAAGATATGTTAACAAATGTAGATTCAATTAGCAAACAAATAACTGGATGGGAAGATAGGAGGCAACGACTAGGGAGTATTATGCAAATAAACTATCATACAAAGATGTGAAAGATTTAAAAATAACAAAAGGTGATTTGTGCTCATTATTCACCGACCCACGCATAAATCAAAATCTTACCCTCAATGCGAAGAGGTTTCCTATCCATTGGTGCCACCACCAACAAATGAAAAAGTGGTTTTATGATAGGTGGTACATGGTCTTTGATTACCCACCGTGCAACAATTGCAAGGTCCCGCAATATTTTCTTAGGAAACTATACAGTGAGTTCATATTGAACAAAATCCCAAATTATTTTGATATGAGGGATTTCCAGGGGAGAGGTGGGGGATCAGCTCATGATAGACTTGGTGCACAGCCGGATCCTATGCGGCAAGGTAGACGAGCTCTCGCTAGGCCACCTCATGAGCACATTGTTATGCCTTCCGTCATGAAGGAAAGTGTTGATGTAGAGACATTGCAGGCAATCAACACTTTGACCCAGAGTGTCATCCATCATACTAGCCCTATTCTACAATGCCATCCAGGGGAGTCTTCTAGTGGTGGTCTTTGAACACATGTGTGTCAATCTTGTGGGGCTACTTGTTCACATGACCCCACCGACCCTCAGGAGACTGGTATGTAGGATTCGTCTGCAACTATGGAGATGGAGTGGGCAGCTGACATTTTGCATGAGGCATATGGCATTGATAGTCAGGTAAAAGTTAGTGCATGTGTTCATTGAATTTAATTTATTAAATTTCGATTTTGAAATGCAAGATTAACTAATTTTTTTTTATGATTTCAATAAAATTGCAGGGTCATAGTGTTGAGACTGGATACACCGCCCCCCCCTCCGCCCCCCCACCAACCTATTTTTGCAGTACACCTACTGCTAGGGTATGTAACTAGTAAACAATTATAAGTTTATTGCATATTAATGGCATTGTTTTACGAATGGTAATTTAATATGCAATTTTGGATGTTGAACAAACTAATATTGGAGGTTTTGATGGAACACTTCCTAGTGGTGGTGGATTTACTCAAACCTTCACGCAGGTAATATAATAAAGAGTTTAACTAATGAATCAAGTACTTAATAGATTTGTGTAGTTTATACATGCACATTGTTGATTACGTTGAATAATTTGTTGTTTTATTTTTAGTTGTTGTGAGACGATACACCTCTGAATGTGACGAGGGCAATGGATATTGGTGTGACATCTGCTATACAATCCTCGATGGCTTTGACAGAAGAGGTATGAGGAAAATTAGTAAATTTTAATTTACATTTGTTGTTATAGATGTTAGTTAGTGAGAAATCAAACCATTATTGATTCACGTAGTTTTTGTCTATTTGCATGGTTTATACAGGGCTTGAGCACGCTTGAGCATGGGCGTGAGGATATTTCCCTCATGGAGAGAGATCGTGAGATGGCTGTAAGTGATTATTTTATCAAATATATCATTTTTTATAATCTAATTTATATATATTCATGTCTTTACTTCTTATTGTAACAGTTAAAACTTCACCATGAACTAAACCCTAGGAGGAGCAGTAAGAGCACTCTACAAGCGCAACAAAAATGAGTGATAGACCGATCGCCATCCTAGCGAAAAGGAAAGGGAAAGATTTTATTTCCTGGGCATGGAGAGCAATGACTTTTGATTCCACAGTTCTTTATTGTATGCCTGCATGGCAGTTTTGTACATATTTTTTATTGGACATATTTGACATTGTATGCCTAGATGGCATTCTCGTAAGCCTACATGGCTATTTTGTACATATATTTCATACTTATATCGACATATATTTATGTATGCCTACATGGCTATTTGGTTAATACAAATATCTTTTTTCGATGCCTATCCATATTTGCATTCTAAATTGATGGTTCAATAGATATGAGTTACGTATATTCAAGTGTATACTTTACAACTTATGTGCATTCGAGTGTATACTTTGTGGCTTACATGTTTTCATGCATATACCTTGTATTCGTGCATATACTTTGTTTTAATTTGTGTATACTATGTATTCGTGTGTATACTTTTTGAGGCTTACGTGTTTTTGAGTACTTGTAGTTCCCTTATTGGCATGTACATGTTTGACTTATTCACTTGTATAATTATTAACTGGTTAGCCCTAGCATTGATCTATGTCATCCTCAATTCATGATCCTTGAGATGGAGTAAGTACACCCTCAAGGTCAACAAGAGTTTCACATGCATTCTTCATAGGCTCATTTTGGTAGTGAAACCAAAAACCTCTTGCATCATTGAAATGAAAAAAAAATCCTTTATAGCAGGTCTGAAGCCATTATCATTCTCCATCAGTTCTTCATGTATCCACTCCCCATTAATGGTTGTCTCATGACCTTCATGAAACCAAGCACTTATCTCATTTGTGATAGAAGAAATGTATGAAGATTTATCTTCCTCCTTATGAACCATTCATTATCATGAGAGATGGGTTCTTATGAACCACTACTGATGAATCATGGGTCAATGAGTTTGACTTGTAAAACTACATGATTGAATCCTGATAGCAATATCACAATATTTATATATCTAAATGTGTTATTTCCTTCAGCTAAAATTTGTGCTTATACTTATGTGATTGATGTATGTTTGTGTATGGGATCATAGTAATTTCTATTTGATGATGCTATTGTGTCTTTAAGGTTTATTTATTAAAGGGTGCATGAAACAAGTTTTAAATCCTTAAAAATCTTTGAATTTCTTAGGTTTTTCTATTTGTCGAGTCTGGGCTCCGAGCCCAAGTCCAAGTCAAAAAATGGCTTGTCAAGTCCAAGGTGAGTCCTAGTCTTGTAACACTGGTGTGAACACATCAAGGAATAATGTATATGTCGATGAAGAGAGAACCCATCCTTGTTTCCAAACAAACCATGGTATAGATATGGTTGGTCGAGATAAAACATCACTCTCCTGGATAGTTCAAACCATAATCTTTCATGGCTACAAACAAACCTTCATTATGTGTGTTCTTGATCCTACTGAAGAAATGGTGGAACATGTTGTAGATCAAATATTGCAACCCTAAGTCCACAAGAAGGTTACTTGTCCTGATTTCCAGAAATGTCTTTAAGATGTTCATCCTTCTTGAGTAATGTGAACTATTGATGTTATCTAGATCTTTGAAACTATCTGCAATCATGTGCAATAATGTAGAAGCTAGAGCTCTATCTAATACTACAAATGACTTCTCAATGGAATCTTGATAGCAATATCACAATTTGACACATTGTAGAAAATACCTCCTACTTATCAATTGATGAGTTAAAGTGATGGGGAGTCTTATCCCTCAAGAGCACTCTTGCTCTTCCCAAGACCTATTCTCTGGTCTTCCTAGGGTGTTCCTCTCTACCCTACTCAAGGATCACTCCTAAACCCCTCTCACCACGTAAGACTCTCCACCAATTTCAAATTCTTCTCCATCACCCCCAATCCACCACTAAGCTTCCTTGGGCTCCACACTGACCCAAAGTGTCCTAACCACTCCAGGGCTAGGGAAGGGTATCCTAGTTGTCCCTTTGTTGATTTTTATCCTCACTGATCCATCTTATTTGATTCTTTCACCTTTTACCCATCGCTTTCTTGAAAAACTCAATTTTAGGCCTTGTAGCCTTCTGCCCCAATTTGGCCTCCTAGAACCCGTTTTCTTGAGTTTTCTCACAAATAGTCTTAACAACCCCCAAATGTTTTTGTAAATTCTTTCTTTTGACCATCAAGTCTCCAATATTTACTAGGCCTTAGGTCCTACAAGTTTACGTACATATGATTGTCCTCAAACCCCCTATTTTTAAGGGTTCCTAGGGTTTTTGGCTCTTTTTCCTTCTTTGAGGGCTTCAACGACCTCCTCAGCTCTCCTCCTGGAACACACATGACTGATATACATTTTCCTACACTTCCATACTCTTTATTGGCACAAACCAATCCATTTAGCAACTCTCCTTGCGACTGTCCTCTCCAAGCTACTAGCCAGAATGCACTTGCATTTGCCTAGTGCTTGATGATTTCATCACCTTCCCTACAAAACAACACCCCAAGACCTATATGTACACTATTTACATAGTCCCCAACTTTATTCCAAGTGGCCATGAGAGGAAAGCCACGGGAAGTCAAGTGGGACTCATTATTCACAAAACTGGCTTGAACCGGCAATGAGACCAAGAACACCAAAAACTTGCAAAAAGATAACTAGTCGGTCTAGATGACTAATCTAATGCTACACAAGGTAAGTAAGTGACACAAATGGAAGACTCAAAGCATTAGATAAGGCCTTTCAATCCATTCTTGAGTGGATGAAGGCTCAAACACAAAAATTCAATGAAAACTTGCTCTCTTCCAATCACAAAAATGTACTCTCCAAGTCTCAATTCATGAAAAATATCCTCCAACCTAGGTATTAGGGTTTTTCTAACCTGATATACCTTTCTTCCATGTGCTAGGACCCTTGGGTCAGGCTTAGAGCATCATTAATGCCATTTTCCAATTTTTAGGACAAATAGCCAAGGCAACATTGCTCAAAATGCTCACAGTGTCCAAGACTTACCCAAACCGCAAGCCCCTAACAAACCTATTTCAAATTCACTCATCAAAAACACTCTTGGGAATTTACATCATAGTCCTTATTCCCTTGGTGGTTGGCTAGAACCACCTACAAGCCAAAATTGCAAAGATCTCTCCAAAAGACCTTAAGGTGCTCCTGCACCATTCTCCCCCCTGCAGCAAAGAAGTTAGGGAACCTGTGGTGTCAAGAGCTCCTCACTAATTCCATGCTTCTTAAAGTCACTTTCTGCTATCCAAGTAGCCTCTAACTCTGGTTGATGTCTCCACTTCACTAGGTGCTCCATGTATGTCTTGTGCCTAGTCTTCTTCTTCACCCTTGAGTCTAGAATCTTGTCCACTTGTGGTCTGATCTGATCAGGTACCTTGAGTTCGTCCACATCCTTACTCACCTCAACACTATACTATTCCTCATCAATTTTTGGTCCTTTATACTTCACCAAGTCCTTCACATTGAAGATAGGTGAAATGGACATCTCCTTGGGTAACTCCACCTTGTATGCATTGGATCCATACTTAGCCAACACTTTACATGGCCCTATCCTTTTCATTTGCAGCTTACTTGGTATGCCTTTTTGTAGTCTTGCCTTGTTCAAGTATACCATCACCAAATCACCTATTTCAAATTGTAGATCTCTCTTCCCTTCATCTCTTTTAGCCTTCAACTTCTAGTTAGCCTCCATTAATATCTTCTTTACCTGCTCATGAACCTCTCTCATTGATTGAGCAAAATCATCAGCATGTCCACTGATTCCTTAATAACCTTTTAGGTCTCTTAGCTCAAGTACACCCCTTGGATGTAACCCATATACAATTTAAAATGGGCTCTTACCAGTACACCTGTTTGTGCTATCATTGTAGGCAAATTCTTTGTGTGAAATGACTTGTTCCCATCCTTGTCCATACTCCTTAGTTAGACACCTCAACAAGTTACCAAGTACCCTATTTATCAAGATTTATGGTGAGCTTCTGCTCTTGAAGTTTCTTCAACACAAGTTCTAGGTGCTTCATATGTTCTTCCTTTGTTTTGCTAAAGATGAGGATATCATCTACATAGACTACCACAAAGACTCCTATAAATTCCTTCAAGACCTCATTCATTACCCTCATAAAAGTGCTAGGTGCATTTTTAAGCCCGAATGGCATTACTAACCACTCATATAACCCCTATGTGGTTTTAAAAGCTGACTTCCATTCATCTCCCTCTTTCATCCTAATCTGATAGTATCCACTTTTAAAATCAATCTTGGATTAGCACTTAGCACCCCCTAAATACTCCATTAGGTCTTCTATCCTAGGAATAAGAAACCTATATCTAATGCTTATCCTATTTATGGCCCTAGAATCAGTACACATTCTCCACTTATCTCCCTTCTTAGGTGCCAACACCACTGGAATAGCACATGGGCTTATGCTTTTCCTAATCAACCCTTGGTCCAAAAGTTCTTGAACTTTCCTTGCTATCTCTTTGTTCTGCTCCAGTGTCATTTTGTATGCAGCCTTGTTAGGCAATGTTGCTCCTGGTACAAAGTCAATTTGATGACTAATTGCCCTCTTACGTGGTAGTGTAGCTGGTGTGCCTTCACAAATGATATCCTTGAACTGATCCAATAGTTGCTTCACCTCTGTTGTCATAGGTAGCCGACTAGGTGACTCCTCCTCCGTTGGCTTCAACATGATTGCATAGACAACTCCTTCTTCCTCCTTCATGTCTCTTAGGAATTCCTTTCCACTCATCAAAAGTATAGTGGATTTTTCCTTTTCCACTGCCCCTCCTTGAGGAAAAAACTTCGTGGTTAAGCGCTTGAGCTAGAGTATACTAGAATGGGTGACCTCTCGAGAAGGCCTAGTGCCTCACCTCTGTGAGCATCACTTAGGTGCAATGAGTGCTAAGTGGGCCATTCAATATCATTTCAAATTTGTTGCTTTAAGCAACTTACAAATTTGTAACTTAAGACTCCTCCAATCTAAGGGATCAATTTGGTGGAACATAGCTCAGAGTGATTCCACATGTTTCAGTGCAAAAGAGAACCATGCCTAGTGTAAACATACCTATTTGGACGTGTTGGAACAGTCCACTTGGTCACACAAGTTGCAGAACGAAAGTTGCATTGCTTGCATTTGATGCTTTTTCCATCAAGTGAAAATCCGCCATCACTGGAAAACCACTCCGAGATAGCCAAAACCGAGAGAGGTTTTTGTAGACAGGCTCAACGCGATCCTATAGGATTAGACGAGAATTTTCTAAGTATCACGGCATCTGAGTAATAGCATGCTGAAGTTTGCAGCCATTTTGCACTTTGGACCCTTAAGGGATCGATCCGGTGGAACATAGCTCAGAGTGATTCCACGTGTTTCAGTGAGAAAGAGGACCATTCCTAGCATAAACATACCTATTTGGACATGTTGGAACAGTCCGCTTGGTCACACGAGTTGCATAACGAAAGTTGCACCACTCTGCAACTTTGCACAACTTGCATTTGACATGTTTTCCATCAAGTGAAAATCCACTGCCACGAGAAAACCACTCCAAGATAGCCAAAATCGAGAGAGTTTTTTGTAGACAGGCTCAATGCCTTTCTATAGGATCAGACAAGAAATTTCTAAGCATCACGGCATCTGAGTAATAGCATGTTGAAGTTTGCAGCTATTTTGCACTTTGGACCCTTAAGGGATCGATCCGATGGAACATAGCTTGGAGCGATTCCACGTGTTTCGGTGTGAAAGAGGACCATGCCTAGCATAAAAATACCTATTCCGACGTGTTGGAACATTCCGCTTGGTCACACGAGTTGCAGAGCGAAAGTTGCACCACTTTGCAACTTTGCACAACTTGAATTTGACACGTTTTCCTTCAAGTGAAAATCGGCCGCCACGAGAAAACCACTCCAAGAAAGACAAAACCGAGAGAGGTTTTTCTAGAGGGGTCCAATGCCTTTCTATAGGATCAAATGAGAAGTTTCTAAGTGTCACGGTATCCAATTACTAGCATGTTGAATTTTGGAGCTATTTTGCACTTTGGACCCTTAAGGGATCGATTCGGTGGAACATAGCTCGGAGTGATTCTACGTGTTTCAGTGTGAAAGAGGACCATTCCTATCTTAAACATACCTATTCAGATGTGTTGGAATAGTCTGCTTGGTCACATGAGTTGCAGAGCAAAAGTTGCACCACTTTGCAACTTTGCACAACTTGAATTTGACACCTTTTCCATCAAGTGAAAATCCGCTGCCATGAGAAAACCACTCCAAGATAGACAAAACTGAGAAAGGTTTTTTTAGAGGGGCCCAAATCCTTTCTATAGGATTAGACAAGAAGTTTCTAAGTGTCATGGTATCCGAGTACTAGCATGCTGAAGTTTGTAGCCATTTTGCACTTTGGACCCTTAAGGGATCGATCCGGTGGAACATAGCTCAGAGTGATTCTACGTGTTTCGGTGCAAAAGAGGACCATTCCTAGTGTAAACATACCTATTTGGATGTGTTGGAATAGTCCTCTTGGTCACACGAGTTGCAGAAAAATGTGTACAAATTGTTTACATGACCTTAATATGACCTTTTTCACATTGTTTACATTTCAAAATTCAAAGTTTGTAAATTTTCCTACTCAAGGCATTTACAGAACAAGGTGCTACTACACCAAACATGAACTTCAACCTTACAAAGTAAGATCTAACGATATGGAATTTCAACAACTAAGAAAGTAGATATATCACCTCGTTGAACTAGATTTGATATGTGGTCAAAGTCGACCGATGATTCTATCTATGTCAGTTCCAATGCTGTCGGAGGGCGATACGTGTGAAGTGGGCTAAGATAACTTGTGAACCATTTGTCTACCCACTCCCCTGACTCACAATCATTCCAGTCTTGCATTGTACATGAAGAACAAAATCATGCCATCTTTCGTGTATTGATACTCCATGAACCTGTATTTGAGCTAAGGAAAGAGTGTACCTCACTCGATCCTATTAGTGTACAATAGTCTTCATATGGTGCAATGTTAGTATCATCCATCAACCAAAAAAATCTATGAACTGAAGACATACCTTCATTACCTGGACCCATCAAAGCATTACACCACTCGACGATTGATTTTGCATCTGTCAAATTTGAACTATCTTTATACTTTAACTCTTCTCGTGCTAATGCTCTTTTCAAGCATGCTCCTGCACCATCATGCTCCCCCTTTCCATGTCCAACCTCACAAAAGTTCCACATATGTTGAACACCTGTAATGACATGCATCCTGCACAACCAGTAGAACATGCGCGAGTTCTTGAACTGTGTTGCACACTTATCAGACCATATTATATGTTGATCATATTCTATGCCCCTCTGAGCCAAACCACTGTAGAACATCTGGAAGCAACCTTGCATGAACTCTGGAGAATGTGTGCGATCATCACTAATGTAAAAGTGGTACTCCCTCAATACCTTCCTTTGCTCATCTGTACTATCAGATGCACGAATGAATGCTATGTGCACAAATATCAAAACTTGTGTGGAGTTGTAATACTATGACTGCACCTCATGTTGTGGCTGTAGAGTGTAGTTCTCTGCAAAGTCAACCATGGATACTATGCTTCCAACTGGAAAGGTGTCTTTGCATAGCTTGAACTGCGTGTCCAACCATCGGGCTCTATGGGTATGCATTGCATACTCAGACAGTATATTGACACGAAATGTGGTCATAAATTTGTACACTGGAATCTTCTCAATAACCAAATCACACCTTTTTGCTTGAAACCCATCTTTTGTAGCATATGCCACTATTTTATACTTCCCGAACTCTACTAGTTTTTGTCCCACCTCATCTGTGCTTTCCATATGTTGACATACTGGCATACACTGGAAGCCACTGCAACGCTCAAATGAACCATCCAAGCATGTTGTCCTATAGAATATCTGGCCATCCTCTATTTCACATAAAAAATTTGATAAGAACTCTCTTGAAGATTTTGGTGGGGCTTCTATGCCACAATCTTGCAAAACATCGTTAGTATGCAAATCTAAACATATAGAACGATAAACATCATAATGGTTAGAAAATTCAATATGTAGTCTACAACAACAAGTAGTGCATGTGTGATTTATCTTGACATAAAAAGGTTTAAGCAGTTCAAAAAATCTTTGAGAAATACTAATTTGAGGATAATCATTTTCAAATTTCTAAAAAAATTAGGTTTGAGTCATATGCAAAAAATGCTTTGAATGTGGCTCACGATTTTGACTACCGATTCTCCTTCTTACCACATCCCTGTGATTCGAAGATGGCCTTGTGTTATTCTTCCAATACTCTTCAATTAGTGTTTTCAAGGCTTTGACAACTTCTTTATCTTTTCGTGAAAGTCTCCCCGAGAATGCCCATAATTCATTTGTATCATTGCCCTAAATTCTTTGCCACCTTTGAATGGCTCTTGATAAATTTTTTCTACTAATTCCCATTTTTTCACTAGTCTTTTTAATTAGGCAAGCTCTCTTTGTTTGACAACTTACCAAAGTCGATGTAATGACACATCGGGTGACATTACTATCCTTTGAGCATGAGGTCTTACCCACACTCTCAAAGCATCCATTAGATTCTTCACAATAGTGTCTTCACTCGATGCATTCGATGTTCTCAACCCAAGAGTCTTCATGATGTTCCTATACTTTACACCTCGCATCATTTCAACAAATAGTTGACATCTTGTAGTCTCATTTATCCTTTCAAAGAATAATTCCCAAATCTTATCAGCATATCTTCTACAAGTGCATGTTGAAATCTTACCTTCCATGTGTTGCAAAATCTCATCATCAATATTAATCAAATACTTTGGCTTTCTATGCAAAATTCTTGGTGGTGTTCTCCTAGGTACATACATCTCAACATTAGGAATTTCATCAATATTTAATTAAGGTGGGCTAGATTGCATACCTTCAATTGAGGGTGGAGAAGAAGACATACCTTGAGGTTCACATGGGAATGATGGCATACCATCTTCGTCAATTTTGAGTGATGATGTACTCTCAACTTGAGATGTGTTGGATGGTGTCCAACAATATTCACTTGCGTTAAATGGTGTCCCTCCATATTCACTTGTAGTAGATGGTGTCTGTCCATATTCACTTGTGCTAGATGGTGTCCCTCCATATTCGCTTGTGCTTAATGGTGTCCCTTCATATTCACTTGTCGTAGAGGGTGTGTCTCCAACTATGGTATCTGAATCTATCTTACGACGATGCTTACACATTCATGCCTTTTGTGCTACCAATTCCCGTTCTCTTTTTGATGGTTGAGGTTCCTCTACAATCGGGTTGTTTTCATCAATTGTTTCCAATTTCTTCTTTTCACGATATGCCGCCACCCAAACTCTCTCCTTTTCTTTCAAGGTTTTGTTCTCTTCATCTGTTAGTTTCCTCTTTGTTTTTTTCTTTGGCACGGTGGATAATTTTATCTGTACCATGGTAATGAGACAAATATTAGTTCCTAAAAGTGTATCCATTCAAGATAATTGAAAAATATATGTCATTGAAGGCTTCATTTAAATAATACTTACAATCATCGTGTACAAAAGTAAGGTCTTTTATTGTTGAACATTCCTTGGAATGAAACTAATGACAATATGATCTGTGGTTCTTAGCTCAAACAAGCACTTTTCCATGAGAATTTGAGGAACCAAGGAGTGATTTTGAAAGATTGTTGGTGCAGGAGCACCTTAAAGGTCTTTTGGAAGATCTTGGCAATTTTGGCTTGTAGGTGGTTCTAGCCAACCACCAAGGGAATAAGGAATATGATGTAAAGTCCCAATAGTGTTTTTGATGTGTGAGTTAAGGCAAACTTAGGGTAGTCTAGAGCCTTGAAGTTTGGAGAAGCCTGAATGATGAAATTAGGCAAATTAGTCCATGTAGACTTGGCAATTTGTCCTAAAAGTGGGAAAGGGCATTAATGATGCTCTAAGCCCAACCCAAGGGTCCTAGGATGTGGGAGAAAGGTATATAAGGTCATAAAAACCCTAATTGAGCGTGTGGGAAAGCTATTGTATGATTTGTGAGTTGGAAGAGTACAAATTTCATTGAATTTCTGTTTTTGTGCCTTCATCTAGTCAATAATGGATTGAAAGGACCTATCTAATGATTTGAGTCTTTCAATTGTGTCACTTAATTATTGTTTGAAGCATTATATTATCCATTTAGTTCAATTGCTTTCTATTTTGCAAGCTTTTAGAGTTTTTGGTCTCATAGCCGGTTCAGGCCAGTTTCTGGAAATAATGATCCCCACTTGAATTCCCGTGGCAAGGCTACCATGGCCACTTGGAATCAATTATGGGAATTTTTTTACAGTGTACATATGGTGTGTGGTGTCTTGGTTTTTAGGGGAGATGGTGAATTCATCAAGAACTAGGCGAGTGCAAGTGCATTCTAGCTAGTGGCTTGGAGAGGACAGCAGTAAAGAAAGTTGCTAAATGGACTAGTTTGTGCCAATCAAGAGAAAGAGAGTGTGGGCATATGTATTCCAAACATGTGTGTGCAAGGAGGAGAGTTGAGGAGGTCATTGAAGCCCTCAAAGTTGGAAAAAGGAGCCAAAACCCTAGAAACCTTTGAAATTAGGGGGTATGAGGAAAATCCTATGTATGGATGCCAAAGGGACTAAACACCTGGTAAATCTTGAAGCCTAGGGTACCAATAGAAATAATCTATAAAAATATTTTGGGGTTGTTAAGACCATTTTTTAGAAAAGCCAAGAAAACGGGTTCTAGGAGGCTTAATTGGGCAAAAGGCTACAAGGCCTAAAATTGGGTTTTTCAAGAAAGCGATGGGTACAAGGTGAAAGAATCCTATGAGATGGATCAACGAGGAGTAAAATAAACAAGGGGATAGTGAGAATACCCTGTCCTAGCCCCTCGAGTGGTTAGGACACTTTGGGTCAATGTGGAGCCTAGGAAATCTTAGTGGTGAATTGAGAGCAATGGTGAAGAATTTGAAATTGGTGGAGAGTCTTATGAGGTGAGAGGGGTTTAGGAGGGATCCCTGAGTAGGGTAGAGAGGAATACCCTAGGAAGACTAGAGAATAGGTCTTGGGAAGAGCAAGATTGCTCTTGAAAGATAAGACTCCCCATCAATTGTTGAAGGAGTGGTCTATGTAATGAACTTTTGACCTTGTGTAGGGTATTTTGAAGATGTTTGATGCTTTGGAATGGTTTGGGAAGGCCTGGGTATAGGAGTTTCTATAAACCCTCCCTCTTTGCATTAAAAAATGGGGGGTTTTGTATTGGAAGCCTAGTTGAGTGGGTAAGGTCCTAAGACCTAGAAATTATCTTGTTTTGAGACCTAATTAAACACTATTTTTGGGTTTGGAAGTCTAGTGTGAAGATCTAAGGGTAGTTCCTTTGTAAATTTGGCCTAAAATAGTGAAAAAGGTCAGTTTTCTTAATGTTGTACCAAAGGAGTCATGTGATGGGTTAAGGTATGTCTTGCAACTCTGAAATTGGTGCAACAATCATTCTTCTATTTTCTCGGTGTTTTCAAAAGTTTTGGAATTAAGGGCCCAAAACTAGTTTTGCACAATAACTAGATTCCAAGGGTGAAATTTGGGAAATAATGTTTTTGTTTGTTGTCCAGCTTGGAGGAGTGTTGGGATTGGTCCATTACACCTTTTTAATCTTCTTAGATGGCTCTTGAGGGCAATTTGACATCTTCAATGGTTTTGGGTCCTCTAACTTTGCATAAAATATGAGTATCACAGTTTGAAGTGTGTGCATGGTTTGGGAGATACATGTGACAGTTTGTAGATGTTTGGCTACTAGTAATGTGGACAGTGAACAAAGGAACTAAGTTTGTGTGTAAGGGCAGACTTTTGAAATGTTTCATTTTTGTTGTACTAACTCAAACAAAGATTTATTAAGCAAATAATGGATTAGTTGTGCCTTAAGAATTATAGTCTGTGTTTGTAAACAATGGTGCCATTATGGAAGATTTAAGACAACTTGTGAATGGCATAATCATTGGTTGATGTTTTGAGGAGCCTAGTTGATTGTAATCAGTTATTTTCAAGATTTTCAAGGTGTTTTGAAGGTCCTCAAGGAATTGGGAACTCTTAATGCTAATTTGAGTATATGAATCAAATGTTTTGTGAAGGGAAATATAGCTGAATAAGTGTGTCAAGAAAGGTTTTGATTTCTTCCTTTGTACTACATCAATTTGTGCAGAGGTATTGGAAGGTGTTTGGACCCTTCAGAGGAATGGGAGAGGCTTGGAATTGTCTTGAAGGATGAATTTTGGTGAATGGTTCTGAATTTCTATAATTGGCAAGTGCAAAATGGTAATTGGCAAGTGTAAATAATTGTGTATATAATTTGGTAATTTAAAATGTGCATTGACAACCTAAGGTTATAATGACAAACAAAAATGAAAGCAAGCCATAATAGAATGAAGGAAAATTTGTAAAGACTTCACATACCTTAAAAACCAGACTTTCAAATGGAGGAGTTCAACCCAATTATGTAGCCTTAGCTTCTTTCTTCAAACTCCACAACAATTTGACTTGTTCAAAAGCTTGTTCCCTTGCACACTTCAATTGTATATCAGTTTTCAATGGAATTCAAAATTCAATTGATATTATATGTCTTTCAACGTGGAAAATCTTCTATTTCATGCAAAGGTGGTAAAAAGATCATGGAAAAGGTGATGGAATGTGAAAAAGATGCTTGCACACTTCACAAAATCATCAAAAAGATATTTTTTGTCGGAGCACGCACATAACCAGGGGAATATGCAGACTGTAGGCCTTCAAATCATGAGTATATAGATTTAAAAACCATTTTAGTGGACTACAAAACATGCTCGCGTTATATGAAATTTGGTTTTTTTAATGTATTTTTGAGAGTATAGGAGTTTCTGAGAGAGTGGGAGGGAGAGAGGGGGAGAGTGGAAGATAGAGAGGGAGGGAGAAGGGGAGAGTGGGAGAAAGAGAGAGGGAGAGAGTTGGAGATAGAGTGGGAGGGAGAGAGGGGAGAGTGGGAGATACAGAGGGAGGGAGAGAGGGGGAGAGTGGGAGAGAGTGGGAGAAGGGGAGAAGTGGGGAGTGGAAGATAGAGACCTAAACCCTAAACCCTAAACCCTCAACCATTAAACCCTAATCCCTCAACCCCTATACCCTCTTAATCCCTCAACCCTTACACCCTAATCCCTTAACCCTTAACCCTTATACCCTCTTAATCCCTCAACCCTCAATCCTGAACCCTTAAACCCTAATCCCTCGACACTTAAACCCTAATCCCTCAACTCCTATACCCTCTTAATCCCTCAACCCTTAAACACTAATCCCTCAACCCTTAAACATTAATCCTTCAACCCCTATACCCTCTTAATTCCTCAATCCTCAACCCTTAAACCCTAATCCCTCAATACCTATACCCTCTTAATCCCTCAACCCTTAATCCCTAATACCTCAACCCCTATACCCTCTTAATCCCTCAACCCTCAACCCTCACTCCTTAAACCCTAATCCCTCAACCCCTATACTCTCTTAATCCCTCAACCCTTAAACCCTGATCCCTCAACCCTTAACCCCCCATACCTCTAATCCCTTAACCCTAAAACCCTAATCCCTCAACCCCTATACCCTCTTAATCCCTCAACCCTTAAACCCTAATCCCTCAACCCCTATACTCTCTTAATCCCTCAACCCTCAATCCTCAACCCTTAAACCCTAATCCCTCAATTCCTATACCCTCTTAATCCCTCAACCCCTATACCCTCTTAATCCCTCAAACCTTAAACCTTAATCCCTCAACCCTTAAACCCTAACCCCTGAACCCCTTTACCCTCTTAATTCCACAACCCTTAAACCCTAATCCCTCAACCCTTTACCCTCTTAATCCCTCAACCCTCAACCCTGAACCCTTAAACCCTAATAACTCAACCTCTATACCCTCTTAATCCCTCAACCCTCAACCCTCAACCCTTAAACCCTATTCCCTCAACCCCTATACCCCCTTAATCCCTCAACCCTTAAGCCCTAATCCCTCAACCCCTATACCCTCTTAATCCTTTAACCCTCAACCCTCAATCCTTATATCCTAATCCCTCAACCCCTATACCCCCTTAATCCCTCAACCCTCAATCCTTAAACCCTAACTCTCAACCCTATACCCTCTTTAACTCAACCCTAGGACCTCATCCCTTTAATCCTAAACCCTAACTCCTCTTAATCCCTCATCCTAAACCCCAACCCTTAAAACTTAACTTCAATCCAGACACCCCTTAATCCCTCAACCTTAAAACCCCTAACTCTCAACCTTAAACCCTAATCCCTCAACCCCTATATACCTCTTAATCCCCTCAACCCTCAATCCTCAACCCTTAGAACCTTTAATCCCTCAATCCCTACACCCTCTTAATCCCTCAACCCTCAACTCTCAACCCTTAAACCCTAATCCCTCAATCCCTATACCCTCTTAATCCCTCAACCCTTAAACCCTAATCCCTCAACCC
>CM021101.1:191953425-192085562 GCA_007115665.2 Sequoiadendron giganteum | reverse complement strand
ACCCTTCAACCCTAAACACTTAAACCTTAAACCTTCTACCCTATACCCTCAACCAAATACCTTCTACCATCAAACCTATTGCATCAACCCTCAAACCTTAAACCCTAATACCCTAGAAACCATCAACCCTATAGGTCCTCCATCCTAATCCCTCAACCCTATACCCTCAACCCCTATCACTTTCTCTCTATCTATACATCTCACCTCTCCCTCCTTCCCTCCCTCCCACCCTCTCTAATTGTCTCTATCTACCGTATCCCTCTTTCTGCGTACCTCTTGTTCAATCAATCCCTACCACCCTCTCTCACTCCCTCTCTCTCACACTCCCTCTCACTACCTATCTCTCAAGTGTCTCCCTCTCACACTCTCAAGTCTCTCCCTTTCGTACCCTACCTACATAACCCTCTCTTTCTCTTTGTCTCTCTCTCTCTCCCTCTCCCTCTCCCTCAATTCTCTCTCTCCCAACCCCTTCTCTCTCTCCCTCTCCATCAATTCTCTCTCTTAGACCCCCCCTCTCTCTCTCCTTCCCTCTATCCCTCCCACCCCCCTCTCTCTCTCTCCCTCCCCCTATCCCTCCCCACCCCTCTCTCTCCCCTCTATCCCTCCCCCCCCCTCTCTCTCTCTCCCTCCCTCTATCCCTCCCACCCTACCTAGCTAAGTCCCCCTCAATCCAACCCCTTCTCTCCCACTCCCTCTCTCTTAAACTCTCACTTCGACCCCCTCTCCATCTCTCTAGACTCTCTCTAAATTCTCCCTTTGTCTAAAGACATACATAAATTCATACATACAAGCATACATACATACATGTACATAAAAATATATCAGCATATTAGAATTTAACATAAAGTAAGACATAACATGAGCGCGTTATAACGCGCTTGCGTTATGTGCTAGTAGACATGTTCCCCGCAAAAGCAAAAACCATGTCAAAAGTGAGATATAATGCGAGCACATTATAATGCACTCTCGTTATAGCGCGCTCGCGTTATATCTTGCTTTGAGAATTAACAAACTTTAAGCTTGGTATTGCCTTGGAATTCCAACCCAAAGGCTTGGAGGGCATTCCCAACGATCAGAGATGTGTTTTTAAAAAATCCACCATATTTCTCATAATTAAGTTCGTGCTCACCGTTAGGATTGCACGTGGTTCAATATCGAAAAAATAGAGCACATGGGTAATGTTGGGTTATCTCTTAGCTATCCAACAATGTAATTTTTTTCACTTTTTTAAAATGTTAAGTCTTTCATCCATAATTTATTTTATCTATATGTCTTTTTTTTGCCAAAAAGCAGTGTTTGGTATTTTTTTCATTATAAATTAACCGTTCATCAATAATTCAAATAAATTACAGTTTTAGAAACTAGACTCCATTCTACAAAATTAAAAAATTAAAAAAAAAACAAATCAATTAGTTTCCAAAATTTGTAGGGGTAGCACAGCCAAAATTCTATTTTCAAGATATGTCCAGTTCGCAAATTAGTAAGAAATCAAATATTCATTAAAAAATTATCAAAAAAATTGTGCATCAACTAAATACTGTTAGCTAACTTCTGACTATTGCGATTTTAAAAATACTAAAAAAAAGTTCATCGTACGAGGGTTGTACAAGAGTTGCTATGTTATGTTTTTCTGACAAAAACAACACCAATTTGTGTACGTCCCTCATTTGAACCCCTTAATCTCAATCATTTTCAAAATAAATTAGTAGTTTAGAAAGTTGACTCAGAGCACTTGAATCCTTCTTTTTGTTCTATCTCAAAATTTTGAGTCTAAGTATCCTCAATTTCACATCCAAGGTCAGTATTTCCTGATTTCAGAAAAAAGCTGTCGACTTAAGTCCCCTTTTTGGGAATCATCTTGGTGCACTTACCCATATGTACATATATAATATCAATGAATAGAATTTAATGATATTTATATATATATTCAAATATGTATATATATTCTTTGACAAATAAGTTTCTCTAAATATACACTTTTTATTCCAATGAATGAGATCAAGTTAACATTTCATATATAATATCGTTTGTATATATATATATATATATCTACATATACGTATATCGACATATTCGTATGGACATTCCCATTTGTCAACACATACATGTATATCAACATGTGTGTACATATGTATACATGTATATATCTCATGGGTAAACCCATAAAAGTAGTTTAGAATTTGAATGAGGAAGGAAAACTTGAAAAAAATGACCCCATGGCAAAATTTACATTTTGGGGGTTCGAATGAACTAGATGGTTCAAACGAACCAAAATTGCATGTACAGACAAAATTTGAATGAAAACCCCTTTTGGGAAGGGGGTTCAATCAAACTTGGGTTTGAGCGAACCCCCCATTGCCCTGATGTTTGACAAAATTCATAAAAAAACCCTAAATTTTTGCACTTCGGAGCTCAGTTTGAACATGAAAATGGTGGATAATTCACAAACCCAACTGGAATCAGGTAGTCCTCAGAATGAGCTATCCAAAAAATATAATTTTAATATGTTTTGGTTTTATTATGTATTTGTTTTTTTAGTTTTATTAAACATAATTTTTTCACCAAAAATGAAGCTCTATGTTCTACACATGTGGAAAAATAGTAGATTATTAAATTTTTTTTGAAAAATTTGAGTGCACTAGATATTGAAGTCCTTTATCCAACAAAAAAAATTTGAATTTTGATATATACAAAAAGAATTACGCATTATACGGTCGCGCTATGTCTGAATTGTAATTGGTTTGACTTTGAAACTTGATTAAAGAAAAAATATTCAATAAAAAACTATCTAACCAAGTGGAAGCACTAGATATCGCAGTTAGAAATCTAAATTCGAAAGAATTAGAATTTTATCCTTCATGAAATTTTTTTTTATGCATTATATGGTGAGCATCACTTTATAAAAATGTTGTTTTATGAAAAAAAACTAGTTTTTGAGGGAGATGGAAAAAAAGTGCAATTTGATTCCAAATTTTTTGAAACAAATATTTTTAGAATCTACAGACAAAATATCACAAAACTCTAGTTTGCATCATCTTCAAATTCCTCACAGTTTAGCCGCTATAGGTACCCGAAAGTGAAGATTTAGTTTAAAAAAATTATTTCAATGTCCAGTTTGGCCAAAAATTGTAAACCACTATTGTGGGATCACCCTCATATATATATACATTTAAGTATACAATCAAACACATAAACAATTTCTAACTTATCAATAGGTATATATACATGTGATGTATATATATAATATATATACATGTACATATCTTGTTGTCCTCTCAATATCACCATGCCCATGAACAGCCCATCCATAAGTGTGCATAGGTACATCTACCTATGTACTTCTTTTGTGTGTTTTCCCTCATGTGTATGGGTTATTTTCGACATGCATATGTATACATATATACATTCTAAGTATATATATCTCATCAATTGAATATAGTAATACGAAGAATAAATTGCATGCACCAAGAACTAAACATAATCCAAGAATGCTCTTAATAGAAATCAAGATCCTTCCTAATGCAAACACATCATACTTAAGGATGACTTACTAATTGCCAAAACTATGACTTGAATCAACCATTCTATAAGGGAGTGTGTGTGTAAGCTCAGTTAGGCTTCATTACAAGCTACCCAACCAAGTTCTTCTCTTGAGTGATACTTCCCCTCGCTTTTGGAGGACTGAATCTAAATCTACATCTGGAACTTAACACATTTTCATGGTAGTCATTCGCTCATCAAAACCAAGCATTTACATTTTACATTTCATAGTTAGAATATCAAATTCAATAAACCATTCATTCCAAATATTCATTCCATTTATAACATTAAATGAAATAATCATTCATTCATAATTTTCCAATGATTTAGATAAATAAAGTGCAACCATATGTATTCCAATCAACATTCCAAATACATTCACATATGTAATAATTTACCCTAACATAGTAATAGTAAATAGGTCAATGCACAATGGGGTGTAACATACTCCCCCCTTGTGAATCACCATCCTCGATGATTTTATGTAGCAAACATAAACTAATCAAAGAAAAAAAAAAAAAATTTTCAAGCACTTTCAAAAGCACGTAAGACATGTGGAAATTTTTTCTCTATCTCAGCATAGTCTTCCCAAGTGGAAAAATCTTCTGTCTACTGGTCCCACTGGACTTTGCACTATGAAACCTCTCTGTTATGCAAGTGAATCTTACATGTTCTGAACACCTCGATAGGCTTGATTATTACCACTCTAGGTTCTTGTACCTATAAATTATTCCAATAAATTACATGACTATCTCCTAGTACATATTTCTTTAGGTAAGAAATGTGAAAGACCTTATGCATCTAGGCAAGAGCTGGTGGCAACGCAATTTAGTAAGCTGATAGATTCACTTCCTCAAGAATATCAAAAGGACCTACATAGTGCAGAGATAGTTTGGATGACTTTCCAAAATTGATGGAACTCTTATGAGGTTTCACCCTTAACAACACCTTATCACCTACTGCAAAATTCCTAGGTACTTGCTTTGCATCTACATAGCTTTTCTATCTATCATTGGATTTAGCTAGTCTTTGCTTAACAATTCTAACCTGTTCCTCCATTTCAACCAACATCTCTAGCCCTAGACTCACCCTATCCTCAAGTTTATCCCACCTTATAGGGGTTCGACACTTTCAGCCATATAATTCTTTGAAAGGAGTCATCTTTATTGCAAGATGGTAGGAATTGTTATAAGAAAATTCTACTAAAGGAAAGTAATCTTCCCACTTGTATTTTTGATCCATTCAATACATTCTTAGTAAGTCTTTGAGTACTTAATTCACCCTTTCTATTTGCTCATCCGTTTCTAGATGATATGTTGAACTTACATTTAGTTGAGTCCCAAGTGCATAAAATAAGGTTTTCCAAAACCTTGAGGTCACACGTGCATCCCTATCTGAGATAATCTTCTCAAGAATTTTATGCAATCTAAACACCTCTTGAATGAATTTTGAAGCTATGACAAGAGCTCCATCAATTAAATTCCTAGGTATGAAATGTGCTACCTTAGTAAGTTTTTCCACAACTACTAAAATGTTATTTTGCTTATTCCTTGGCATAGGCAATCCTTGCACAAATTCCATACTAATGACTTGCCACTTACTCTCTAGAATATCATGTGGATATAGAAAGCCTAGAGGATGATGATGTTTAGCTCTCACCCTTTGGCACTCTAAGCATCTAGCCACAAATATAGAAACGTCCCCTTTCATACCTTTCCAAAAATATAATGGCTTCACATCGGCCAATATTTTTGTCACACCAGGATGTCCAGAGTATGGTGCTTCATGAACTTCTTTCCATATTAGATTTTTTAACTCTTCGGAGTCAAGCACATACATTCCTTCCTTATACCTAAGCAATCCATTGGTTACAAAGTGAAATCCCTCATATCTTGCATCTTGTGGATTTCTTGTGAATGTTTTCTTAAATTACATGTAGTACTCATCCTCCTTGCATTTCTGCAATACTTGGCCTTTAAAGTTAGTTTGGATTGTCAGTATTGAGGCAATATGTCTTATATGACTTAAGGCATCAACAACCTGATTTTATTTTCCCTTGATGTAGTTTATATTGAAGTCATAATCAGATATCAACTCCAACTATCTTCTTGGTCTTGCATTCAGATTAGGCTAAGTAAATAGATATTTCAATCTATGATGATCGGTTTTGATCTCAAACGACTTTCCCAACAAGTAATTCCCCCACATCTATAATGCATCAACCATTGTTTCTAAATTTAAATCACGTGAAGCATAATTTTGTTCATAGAGTTTCAACTTCCTTGATTCATTTGAAATTACTTGTCGTTCTTTCATTAAAACTCTACCTAAGCCTTCTCTTGATGCATCAATGATAATAGTGAAGTTTCCATCAGGATCTAGTACTTTCAAAATTGGAGCAGTAGTCAACTTATCCTTGAGTAGATCAAATGCTACTTGGAATTTTTTTGTCCACTCAAACTTCTTACCTTTCCTCTACAAAGAAGTAATAGGAAAGGCCATTCTAGAGAATTTTACAACAAACTTCCTATAATACCTTTCCAAGCCCATAAAACTTCTTACCTCATAGACATTCTTGGTCATTGGCCATTCTAGCATTCCCTTGATCTTGGCTGGATTGACTAAGATACCATCGAATGAAATCATGTGTCCTAGATACTATACTTTCTTCTAAAAGAAGGTACATTTAGAGAGTTTTCCATACAACTTATGTTCTCTTAGTTGTTGTAGAACTATCTCTAAATGCTTGCAATGATCCTCTTCATTATTGGAATAAATTAAGATATCATCCAAAAAACAAAAACAAACTTATCTAGGCAATCCCTAAACACGTTGTTCATTAGGTTCATAAATTTTATCGACACATTAGTTAGTCCAAATGGTAGAATTGTAAACTCATAATTCCTGTATCTAGTTTTGAAGGTAGTCTTGAAGATATCCTCATCTTTGATTCTTAACTGGTGGTATCCAGATTGTAGATAAATCTTAGAAAACACAATGCAACTACCCTCATTTGATCAAAAAGGTCATCAATGCATGGTAGCGGATACTTGTTCTTTACCATAGCTTTGTTAAACATCTAATAATCTATGCATAATCGCAATGTACCATCCTTTTTTACAAAGATTACTGGTGCTCCCCAAGGTGATACACTGGGTCTTATCAATCCCTTAGAGAAAAAATCATCTAATTGTGCCTTAAGCTTTATTAACTCAATTTTTTTCATCTTATAAGGCACTTTGGAAATAGGTTATGATCCTAGCACTATATCTATGCAGAAATCAAATATCCTTTTTGGTGGTAGTCCAGTTATTTCATCTAGAAACACATCCGTAAACTTTCAAAAGATAGGATATCATTATGTCTCTCCAGTTCTCATCATTTCACCTTCTTCCACCTCTCAGTAATCTTGTGGCTCATATTTGTCTAGACCATCTTGAGAAATAGATTCCTTATATTCCTCAAGATTTTCCATCTTTACTATTGTATGTGTGCTTGTTATAATGTGTTTGTGAAATAGTTAACTAAACGTAAACACACAATCAATGAAATGTATTACATCTAATTAAAGAGAAATAATAAAGAAAATTACTATGATTATTCATTCGAACTTGGTGCTCACATGAATCGACGAAATGGCAACATAAGAAATGAGATGGGGTGATCCCACAATAGTGGTTTACAATTTTTGGCCAAACTGGACACTGCAATTATTATTTTTAACTAAATCTTCATATTTGGGCACCTATAGTGGCTAAACTGTGAGGAATTTGAAGATGATGAAAACTAGAATCTCATCACATTTTGTTTGTAGAAATATTTTTTTCAAAATTTTTGGAATCAGATTGCACTTTTTTTTTCCATCTCCCACGAAAACTGGTTTTTTTCAGAAAACAACATTTTTAAAAAGTGATGCTCACCGTATACAACATCACTTTTTTTGTATAAAGGATAAAATTCTAATTTTTTTAAATTTATATTTGTAACTACGATATCTAGCACTTACATTTGGTCTTATAGCTTATTATTGAATATTTTTTCCTTAATCAAGTTTCGAAATCAAACCAATTGCAATTTAGACATAGGTGGATTGTATACAACATAACTTTTTCTGTATGTATCGAAATCCTTTTTTTTTTTTTAATGGATCAAGGACATCAATACCCAGCCTCAACGCATTTTTAAAATTTTTATTTTGATAATCTGCTATTTTTCCACGTGCAAAATAGAGAGCTTGACTTTTGGTGAAAAACCTATGTTTAATAAAACTAAAAAAACACATACATAATAAAACTAAAACATATTAAAATTTAATTTGTTGGATAGCTCATTCTGAGGACTACCATCTTCCAGTTGGTTTTGTGAAGTATCCTCCATTTTCATCCTCAACTCAAGCTTTGAAGGGTAGAATTCTGCTAAAATTTGGTGGAAGAGGGGGAGAAAGGCAAAAAAGGGGGGTTCGAGCGAACCCCCCTTCGAACGAACCCCCCTTCGCTCAAAATGGTAAAGGGGGGTTTGTTCAAAGGGGGGTTTGCTTGAACCCCCATTTTTTTTGAATTCCCCATAAGGGAACAGGGCATCACAGGGTTCGAGCGAACCCACCATGCAAAAGGGGGTTCGCTCGAACCCCTCTTTTGGGTTCGTGCGAACCCCCTAGTTCGAACGAACCCTTTAAAACATGAAATTTTCAATGTGTGAGAATTTTCTCAAATTTCCTTCCTCATAAAAATTGTACACAACTATTATGGGTTTACCTGATGCTATATGAAAATGCACAACTACATGCCTACATCTACATGTTTTTGTATTTTTGATGCTATAATGTTGGATGATATATGATGGAGTGCTGATATTTTTAAATGATGCTAAGATTAATGAAGAAAATCTAATGATAATGATGTATAAAAGATGCAATAAACTAAAATGTTAGAATTGAAAATGCCATGATAACACTAAATGAACTAATTTTTTTAATGCAAACTACAATGTTCTCACAGTTCTCACAATTCTCTCAAATTGTACTAATAATTTCTACAACATAAGTTTGTAATCAAATCCTAAATGAAAATTTGTAGAAATGCTCCCTATTTATAAAAACATTTGGGCTTGAGCTGAGGTGGCAAAGATGAACGATCGAGATCGTGATCCTACAACATCGATAGATGAGCATGAAGAGGTTAGAGGAAAATCATGGAGGTAGCTCCACTTGGAAGAGCCAATCTTCCAAGTGTCCAAGAGCATCATTCAATAGAAGGATCCATGTGTCTCCCAGGAAGTTAGGAGGTTGAGAGGTTGGAGAGAATATTCCCAATTTTAAAAATTAGAAACAAATGAAAAATGTGACATGTGATGAGGTGGAGGATGAGTTGGAGGTGGTTAGAAGAAATATGGAGACATGTGCTAATTTGAATTTAAAAATTCAAATTTAAATGGAAGAGGGAAATGAAGTAAATGATAAATTATTTAAACTTGTGCATTTAATTAATTTAAGCGGAAAGTGATTTTCAAAAAAGAAGAATTAATGTAATGAACCATATAAATAAATTTATCAATTTATTTATAATAGTAGAGGAATTAGAATTTAATAATTAAATAACAAGTATTTAATTAATTGTGCTCAAAGCATTTTTATGTGCATACAACTACAGAGAGCTTGCATCCTTTCTTCTTAGCCCTAAGCAATTGCATGGTAGATATTTGACATAACTTGACTTCCCTAGGCATCTCTTGCAACATCACTTGGTTACCTAAATCATTCAAGCACTCTACTATTTTGGCTTGATAGTCTATCTTGGCTCTATTCTTCAAAAGCCAATTCATTCCTAGAATAACATCATAGGATCCTAAGGGTGCTACATATAGGTTTATATCCATAGAGAAACAAGGTAGCTCAATTTTAGCTTCGAACAAACATTGTTCACCATTTCTCTTGTCTGGTTTGCATATTCTACAACCCATGACTTTTCCATATAACTTGGATTTCCTAGATATTTGCTTTGCTATTCTAGGTGAAACAAATTTTTTAATAGCCCCAATATCTATAAGTATGGAAATTGGAAAACCAAATAAAATACTTGGAGTCTCCACTAGAGTAACTTGATACTTCGCTTGACAATCATCCAAGGTAGCATGAATCTTCTGTTAGAATGTTGTTTGCTAGGAGGGAAGTGGGTTTCCATGAGGTCGTGACCCAGAAGGTTTATTGGGACAATTTGAAGAATATCAGTCTTCCCCACATGTGAAGCATCTTATTTTTGGTCCTTTCTTGCTTGCAGGTTCACTAGATCTATTGACATTACCTCCAACATTTCTAACATTACCACCATTGAAATTATTCCTTTTGTGTTCCCTCCTTGATTCTTTTCCATTATTTCAGTGTCCCTTATCCCCTTGCTTCCAGAAATCTTACACTCCATCAAAATTCCTTTGTGTTGGTTTAACTTGAACTCCTGCTAACTTCTTACAATTCCTATTCTCTTAGTGGGTGAAGTTGGCTTTGAGCTTCTGCTCTTGCTTAATAGCCTTCTCATAAACCAGATCCATAGTGGTAGGACCTTGAACATCTACCTCACCACCAATCTGGCTATTAAGCCCCATAATAATTTTCCTTATGCAGAAATGTTCATACTTTTGATACATTGGTATATATTGTAACAATCAGGTAAAATTTTCCCAATATTCATTTACTAAAATTTCTCCCTATCTTAGGTTTTGAAAATAAGTGAGTTTCTAGTCGAAAAAGAGTTGAGGTAACCATCTTTGTTGGAATATTTCAGAAAACTCATTAAATGCAAGTTTCAAAGAACTAAGCCCGAGTTCCATTTTCGTGTTCATCCACCAGTTAGAGGCTTCTCCCGCTAACTAATAGGCTCCCCATATGGTTTTTGTGACCTCAAAATAGTTTCTAATCTCAAAATATTTTTCCATCTAAATCAACCATGCCTTAGCTTCTTCCCCATTGGTGCTACCTTCAAATTTTGGTGGGGTTATTTTCCTCATGTCCCTAGAAATTTCAATAGCCAAATGCTTCCTACTAGTTCCTTTAGATTGAGAGTATGATTTATCATTCTCGTGTTCACGTGTTTGAACATGATCGTCAAAATTCTCTCCCTCATCTTCATTGATAGGAACTTCTTCATCAATTAGAACTTCTTGTTCTACTCTATCTTTTTCCCTTACTTCCTACTCAAGATTTCCCAACCTTGCATTGGTTTCATGAATAATAGCCAAAATTTTATCCAATTTAGCTTCAGTACCCTTCGGACCTTGTGCGACTTCTTGACTCCCTCTAGGATTAGTCCTTGTTCTCACCATCCTTTCAAGAAAAGGGTTATGCCTGAAGGTTCATTTTCATTAGATTCAATCACGTTCTTACTATCCTATGGATAACATTTAAATGAGAATTCATTTGCACATAAAAAAAATTTCACATAAGTTTTGAGCACAATCTTTTGATAAACACATGATTTTATTATTCACGGGGATCTCAATATCCTTTCAATTTACATAGAGTGACTATTCAAATAGTCAAGTGGATATTATCCCTCGGATTTTCTCTCTAACACATACCTCAATGGGGTATACCTCTCAAAAAAAATTTCATCTCTTATTTGCTCATATCAATCCCAAAGTGGGTAATAACCTTTAGATTTATCATCCGATACATAGTTGTGAGGAAAATAACCTTATGATTCATTAATTTTCAAAATTATAATCACTTCCAACATAGGAAGGACTCTAGGGTCTCTAAATATGAATGCTGGACTGACACTCTCTTCTGAGGGCATATCCTTGAAAAGTGATAAGGAATCAGACTTTGCTGGTGAAACTAGAGGTAGATAGTTGAAATTGGCCTCCTCTTTCATCCTTCTCTTTACTTCACTAATCCGAGAGAGTGTGAATGATAGTTTCAGTATCGCTTAACCAAACAATATTATCATAGTTGGTACCCTATATCGTATGAATAATGGCCTCTTTTTCCTTCTTGGCTTTCAAGGGCTCTCATTCTTGATTACTAACTTTCTTGTAGTTAACTTGAGATGCACCATACTAGCATAATAATTTACAAACATTAGTCCCAATCAATATTGGATGGAAATTATGATGAGCACATAGGCTCCAAATCTAAACCTGGTAGCTCTGATACCATTGTAACATGCCAATTTTTCACACAAGTAAATTTCCTAAGTTTTCACTTCTAAGTAAATAAACTACATTTATTAACCATTGATATAAAAAATATATTTTCTAAATGAGAACAAATGAACATAGATGACATAAAAAATTGCAAATTTGATTTCAAATATCATGTTCCACATGTTACAATATTTCCAAATATTGTATATAAGGTACATACATATCTCAATCGAGCTTCAAGCAATAAATATAGATGGTCCAAGAATCTCCTTTCAAGTCTTGGTCATCAGCTGAGGAGGAGAAGCATCACTTAAGCATTTTTCTACCAACAATGGACTCAAATACAGTTCCCTACACATCTATCATTGGATAGATTTCCCTTCCCTTCAACAAAGAGATTGGTGGAGTAACCTCATAATGACAACTATTTTGCACTTAGTGTTGTGCCCTACATAACTAGAACTTGTAGACACTACAATCCTAAATTAGCATGCATAAAAGGAACACAATGAGTTGACAGTGGAGCCAAGGCAATCACACTACTTTGGCCAAAGTATTCTCACTCAGTACTTTGAGTGATGGTAATCCTATTCACATACACTACTCTAGCTCAACTTGAATTTAGGCCATTAAAACTATGAATAAGTAATTTCCTTCAATAGGCAGTCATTAACCTAAAAAATAACCTATTCCCTTTTCCCATAACACAATGGTATCACAACCCACAAAACATAAGAAAAAGCATAAGTTACCCCCCCCCCCCTATTCAATGGATATTCCAATCCCACCTATATAACATATGAGCTTTCTAAGTCTACAAATTAGCTTGCATGAAATAACTTAACAAGCCATACCCATTTCGTCAATCCTAGTATGTAATACTAAAGATGATAATCGATCACTCCTTAATATGGAGTAAGTACAAACATTTATAAGGAAAACATATCAACAAGAATTTTCCTTTCCTACAAGAAAATAGATTATTACTCTATTACAAGCAAACTAATGCAATTTCCATTTTAAACACACAAGGAAATCAATCTTGTAGAAAAAGATAAAACATGAAGAGAATATAATCTCATGCCTATTAAATTCTTATTCTTTGACTGACTAGATCTCAAGCTTAGCCTCCACTTAAAATCAAATTAGCAACAAACCCTCTCAATTTCTCTCACTAATCTTCCTCACAATAACTCTCAGCAATATAAGAATCCCTCAATGAAAAATACAACAAAATGGAGCAATATAATGATGCATAGAAGAAGTGTATCCAAATGAGGTGAGAATGCCTCATATTTATACCCAAAACCAACATTTACAACCTACAAACAAGGCTTATGCTATGACACTTCTTAGCAATATACCATCAACTCAACTTACTAAAGAAAAGGTGGTGGATTCCTATCATAATACTCATCAAAACTATACAATAGATCTAGCCAATGCTTGCCAACAATAGTTTGACTATTTCATAAAGAACATGCTTCATTCAGGAAATCGACTTTCAAGATTAAAAGACTTATAAAAGAAACACTTAATTCATATTATGGCACCAAGTATTCATCAAATTCCCTATCTACAAGCTTGTTGTTTAAAACAAAGGAATCAATCAATCATTATTTGGTTGCGTATTACTTAGTCGACTTGGTCCAAGGTATTGAAATCAACACATTTCAAAGAATCCACCTCCATCATTATAGCGTTGTATAATTTTAACTCAGTACATTGCATTTATTTAGTGCACAACACTTTATTATTGAGTTTAATAAACTTCACACAATAGTTTAATACTTATGCATTTCTATCACCCATTATCGTTAATGATAAATGTGGTTCAATACTTAACATTACACTATCAAATATAGCACCATATTCTATTTATATCGACCATGACATTTATACTATAAATAGGCCATTGGTTTTATAGATAACATATATATATAGACGCATATAATATCAATGAATAGAATTTAACACTATTTATATAAATGATTAATTATTTATTTATTTATATATATTCTTTGACAAGTAAGTTTGTCTAAATATACACTTGATATTCAAATGAATGAGATCAAGTTAACATTTCATAGACAATATTGTTTGTATATATATATATACATGTATATGTACATATACATATATCAACATATTTGTATGGATGTTCCCATTTGTCAACGCATACGCGTATATCAAAATGTGTATACATATGTATATATGTATATATCTCATATATATACATATACATTTGATTATATAATAAAACACATAAACAATTACTATCTTATTTCTTAGGTATATATACATGTGATGTATATATGTATAATATATATATACATACATGTCTCATTGTCCTCTCAATATATCACTATACCCATGAGCAACCTGTCCATAAGCATGCATAGGTACATCTACCTATGTACTTCTCTTGTACATGTTCCCTCATGTGTATGGGTTATCATCGGGATGCATATGTATACATATATACATTCTAAGTATATATATCTCATCAATTAAGTATAGTAATACGAAGAATAAATTGCATGCACCAAGCACTAAACACAATCCAAGAATTCTCTTAACAAAAATCAAGATCCTTCCTAATGCAAACACATCATACTTAAGGATGACTTATCAATTCCCAAAAATATGACTTGACTCAACCATTCTATAAGTGAGTGTATATGTAAGCTCAATTAGGTTTTGTTATAGGTTACCCGACCAAGTTCTTCTCTTGAGCGATACTTCCCCTCGCTTCTGAAGGATTGAATTTGACTTTGCATCCAACTTAACACATTTTCATGGTTGTCAGTCATCATCAAAAGCGAGCATTTACATTTTATATTTCATAGTTAGAATATCAAATTCAATAACCATTCATTCCAAATATTCATTCCATTATATAACATTAAATGAAATAATCATTCATTCATAATCTCCAATGATTTAGATAAACAAAGTGCAACCATATATATTCCAATCAAAATTCCAAATACATTCACATATGCAATAATTTACCCTAACATAGTAATAGTAAATAGGTAAATGCACTATAGGGTGTAACAATATGAATCCACACTACTTATTTTGTTATATCATACAACACATGATATAATGTATTCTTTAGGTAGTTATGTTAGAAGAGCATCATTCCTTATAGTCATTTTGAGGCCAACCAAATCCCTAGGGCAATCTAAATAAATTGTACTTTCTGATTGATCAATACCCATGTTTTCCATAAGGTTTTCCACCATGTTTACTCCCCTGTGCACATGGAACAAGTTGTAGTCCCTTACAAGATTTAAAAGATAATTTATCTTTTCAACCCATAGCTGTAGTTTCTGACTTAGTGCTTTCATGGTCATGTCAACTCTTATTACTACTTCTAAGTCCCCTTCTATGTCGATGTTGTGCCAACCCGCATCTACACATTTTTTAAGGCCCTCGTATAATCTTGTACACTCAGCCTCATTATTCATCCCCCATAATAGTTTGATGGATGTATCCCATACCATCTTTCCACTTCCATTTTTTTATAAAAATGCTCGTACCCAAAATGCTTGGGTTGCCCCTTGAGGCCCCATCAAAATTCATTTTTAATTTGTCCTTAGGAGGAAGAGCTCATTTGGGCTTGCCACAGGATTTCTTATTTTTTAGTAGGCAACACTTGGGGGAGTTTAGCAAGGGTCGTTTCTTTCCCATCCTCCAATCCTAGTTCAAAAATTATTTATACCTCCTCTTTTTGAGCTGGCTATTCATATGCTCACTTATGTCTGCCTCTATTTTATAAATTAAGCCTTCTATGTGGGTGTACTTTTCTTTGAATATCCTTGCATTTAATTCCTTCCAAATCTGAAAAATGATCATGGTGGGAGTCTCACTCCATGGACCTTCATACATTGAGCCTTTAAACATACGGGGCCATGAATCAAATATTGTCTTTAGATTGTTTTGTAAGGGTCCTTGTCATTCAAGTTTTGTACAGAATGTCATCCAACATTCTTGGGCCACTTTGAATTGCACCAAAAAATGATGGATCATTTCACATATCTTATTGTATAGAAAACACCAGTGGGGGCCCATTATCCCAATCCAATTCAAGTGCTCCCCTATTAGAATCCTCTTGTGGAGTGTTGTCGAGGAAATTGCCCCTGCCTTTGGCAAAACTTTTCTTCCCCAACACAATTGTTTTAATAATGAAGCTAAATGGTTTTCTTGCTTGATCAATTTGTAACCGATATTGGTTGAGTATGAACTAGAATTTTTTTGCACACCACATTATGGTGTCAGCCTATTCGCAAGTTCCGTTAGAAGAGTTGTCTTCACATGACCTTGGTCGGATTCAAAATTCTTCCACTTGAATTCAAATCTATAATTTTCCCACCAAATATTTAGATAACCCCTTACCTTTTCCCCATACACTGCCTCTATTGTGACAATTGCCTTCTCCATGTTTGGAAGTTCATTTAATGGTCAATATTCATTCTAGGATTCCTGCCAAAATAAGGCTTTTATACCATCCTTTATTCACCAAGATAGGTGATCAATGATAATTGGCCTACAACTTAATATAAAGTTTCATATTACTGATCCCTTTGGAGGGTTGGCCATAGTCAGGATTCTTTCAAAATCTAAAGATTCTAGGTACTTTACTTTTAGAACTTTACACCACAAAGCTTCTAGATTTTTTGAAGATTCCCTAGGTGAGTTTGGCACCCAAAGCTCTATTTCGTAATTTTAGGTCCTTCACATATGCCTTGCCTTGTTCCTTTGTGCCTTTCACCATGTCCGATGGGAGAAGTGATATCCACTTCCTTTCATGGACTCCATCCCAAAGTAGCTTCCTTTGTATTCTTGTGAGGCATTTGACTACTTCCTTTGGAATTTCTAGGCAAGATAACATATTTTAGAGAAGGGGGATTCGCTACTCATGAGTCTCTTTATTCTCAAGAGATTCCCAAGGGGCGAACTACCCTAAACTACCTCAAGGAACAAGATGAGAGTTATAGAATTTGAAGAAGTAAATCACAAAGGTTTTATGGACAAACTAATGAGCTCTTGGACAAAGGATTCCAACGCAAGATAAGGATGACAACACGATAGAGTTCTAGAGGCGTGCTAGTGTCTCATACAAACCAAAAACTGATTTTACCATAGAAAAAAAAAAGCGTCTACTAACAATCAGATTGCTAAGAACTTGCAGAATGTGAGAGAACAACATAGTGCAATAGAAGTGAAATAAAGTGAAGTAAATTATAAATACTAAAGAGGATAAGAGATAGAAAAATCTCACAATAACCCAAGTAATGAAGCCTCCATCTTATAGATATCTTCAATACCTACATATGTAAGATTTGGAAAAAATGTTGGGGCTGTATAGGGGTTTTCCTCAATCAAACCCCCGTTTTGGTGTTCCTACCTCTACAAACAGCCAAATAGATAGAGAGAAATGAACAAAGGAATGATAAAAGAAATCCCCACTCGAGGAGGAGAAATTGTATCACAAAATAGATATGTGATTGATAGGGGATGTGTGGAATCCTAGGATGCTTGCAAGAACAAAATAAGGGAGATGTCTGCTGCAAGGCTTAAGGAAGCCAAAGAGATAGTAGCAAGAGCTAAGAGAGCTATATATAGCACTATGAGAGAGTGAGAGTGCTGCTGTAGTGAGTTGTAAAGAGTTGTGAAAGCAACATAGCAAGAGGAATATGGAATAATATCCAAGATAGAAGTCTAGAAGGAGAAGAAGACCAAATAACTTGAAAAGAAAACTTTTAAAGAGGGAAGAGAAGCTTCCCGAGCCATTTCAAGGCATCTCAAGTCGTTACCATAGAAAAAAGTAGCTAATAAGTGGAGAACATGCTTGAAAGTGATCGTTTGAATCTTAAAATGTCACATGATGGTAGCACGGTGCACTAGTGTCTAGATACATCACACTACAAAATGACATGAATGGGAAAAGCATAAGGCTTAACGCAAAGATGACGCATGAGGGTAGCCGCTGAAAAGGGGCCTCGAGTATCCTGAGAGGGGAAAAAGGCTAATGCAAGGGCTAAAATGAGCCTACACAAGTTATAAGGGAGTGGACACTAAAGTGGATGCAAGAATGTATGTGAAATTGCAAGGGGTGCAATTTTATGACATCACATTTTCCCCCCACTTTATCGGGCATATGAATCTACACTAATGTGCACACTAAATAAAATATACTAAACATAAATAACATCATGATACCAAAAGGATATTGTAGAGGAAGCAAAAAACTCTTCAAACCAAGGAAGTGTGCCCCTAGGCTGAAGACCTATAAAACAAACACATTAGAGAATAATGACCTGCACAAGACAACAAGGTTAGAGCATAAAAAATCCACTATATCACAAGGTTAGAACATATGAAAACACATACACATAGGCACACAGAAAACTAAAGGATTTGAGTAAGCAAAGTGAAAGAGACCTCAATGTAAAAGGTTGTCTCAGTACCATGCGTAATTCCTAAATGAAGAAATAACACATAGAAGAATTCTTAAATAGAGAGAAGAATACACCCAAAATTCAAGGAAGCAACCAATGTTGAAGAGAAAAAGAGGTATATACTCAAGATGAAGAAGATACAAGTCTTTGATCTAGTATATATAATTGAGAAGAGAAGAGATATTTAAGAGAGAGATGGAAAAGCTAGAAAGGAATGCAAGTTCCAAGGGAGATAGCTCCATAGGTCCTCAAAATCAAGGAGAGTTTAACAAACGTGTCTTGGATCTATAGACCTACGAAAGGTGAAAAAACTACATCGAAAACTCACATACAAATGGTGAATAGATCCCGCAAGATGAAAGCACTTTACAGGTCCTCATTCTTGCAAAGAAGGCACCCTCGGTACTCTCTTATGAGGGAAGCTTGATGCAGGGGACTCTGTAGATTCAAATAGTAGCTTCATAGGTGCACCTAAAAAGAAACACATCAATCTGCAAACTAAACATATTATGAAAGCTCAATACAAAGAAGCTCTATAGGTTCTCAGTCCTGTAGAGCAAGATTAATTAGAGAAGCCTGTGACTGCCACAAGTTGCATTGTAGTATAGTCATAGTAAAGATAGGTCTATTCAGGCTACCTCCAAGCTAGACGCAAATGATTTCATTTGAAGGGGAAGATTTCAAAGGGGCTCCCTTAGGAACCCTTCAAAAGGAAAGAGAGGTACCCTCAAGGGATGCTTCATTTGAAAGACATAGAAAAGAGAGGGGGTCCTTTAAGGGGGACACACATCTCTAGAACAAGTTATTACTACCTTCAACATACAAGGGAGGAGAACCATGCAAGATACTTAGAACATACAGGATAGAGGTAGACCTCGATATCACTTGTCTTTTGAAGTAGATGCAGGTGCATCAACAAATAAATGAGTGGTGGCACCTAAATCAATAAGTTGTATTTTATCCTTCAAGCCCTTATATTCACTAGTGGAATGGATAGACACTCGATGGTATGAACAAAAAGAATGTTTTTCTTTATCATGTTTATGGAATTTCTTACATGTAAGAGGAGGAATATTAATCAAGTGGGCTTTAAGAAGCCTCAACAAAATACTCCCTTTCTTAGAAAAAGAATGAGGCGCAGGAAGCAACCCTTTCCCTTGTGGAGAAAAGTTTGAATGCTCACAAGAAGAAGGCACAAAGATAGTAGATAATGTAGGATGAACCGATCCAATAGATCAAGGTTGAGTGGAAGTCATATCGTCATTCAACCATGGTTTCTATTTAGATTGTTCATTTGAGCAACCAAGCCCCAAATTATGCTTACAAGGCACACATTCTATAGGGACCTTAATGCCTTGTTCATTATGCTCACAACCTTTACGCCCATAGCCATATTTAGAGACAAGCTTAAAGCCAAGGCCATAACATGTTTGAAAATCTTGATAAGGAGGAGGATCTTCATAGAGATCATTATTCCAACAATGGGGATCATGCTACTCTATGGGATCACCATTGACCTTCTTTACAGGATTTCCAACATTAACCTCTTTAATAGAAGTGTGATCATCTTCCTTAGAAGGAGGAGGATCAACATCAAGAACATTACAATTTTCATTTGCATTATCCCACGATGCAAAAGAATAACCATGTTTGATAGTGGGTTCATATGATGTTATTGGAAAGTTTAAGTGGATCGGGTTGACTTTATATTTCCCAATGAAGGAATCTGTACAGTCTAAAGAATCCCAATCATCACTAAGACATGCATTCTCTTGTGAAGGAGTAGACTTAGAATTTATTTCTTTAGAAGAATATTCTTTAGGGGCATCCATCTCAAGAGTATCCTCTATAATAGATACTACTAGAGTAGACATCAACACATTGGAAGACACTAAAGGGATAAGAGTAGGCACAACCAAAACTTGATCGACAACTACCATCTCACATAAGTGCATAACATCAGGGTTAGCCTTGACTATGACTACTCGATTATTACAAATGAACTTAATAGATTTGTGCAAGGTAGACATGACTGCACCCATAGCATGAATCCATGGTCTACCAAGAAGAAGGTTATATGGTAACTTTTCTAACATCATAACATATACAAGGGTGGGTATGATAACAATTCCAAACCTCAAAGGCAAGACTATTGTGCCTAGGGCTTGTCGAGTGACATTATCAAACCCACAAATGACAACAGAAGAAGCATTAAGAGAAGATGAATCAATATTAATCTTAGGTAATAGATCAATGATACATACATTGAGTGTCAAACTAGCATGAACAAGAGTACACCTAATATTGATATTATTAATGTTAATTATGATCATTAAAGGGTCCACTTGCTTTTGTACTTTTGGAGGTGGGAGTTCCTATGGATAGAACATAATATTCAAGGAATCCGCACGAATATTATCTATCAACGCATTAACATCCATTGGCCTAGTAGAAGAAGGCAAGAGGATCTTTTGTAAGCCTTCCTAAAGCATACCTTGATAAACTAGAGTAGACTAAAGCAAGTCCCACAGTGAAATCTTATAAAACTAGAAAGAATAAATAAGTGTGGGATATCACTCTATAAGAGGGAGCCTTAGAAAGATCAGGAGAGTCACTATTAAATGAAACACCATTAATAGAACAAACCATTTTAGGAGATGGACTAGTTGGATTTAGGTAAATGATTTGTCTCTTAGGCCTTTGAGGGGCAACAGAGACATAGATTACATTTATAAAATCATGGAAACTAGTGGAATAATTATTTGAAGACATATTCTCAACATCAATTCGAGGAGGATCAAATGTGGAAGGAGATTTATCATTCGCTAATGCATCATCTCTAGAGAAGAGTGCATTGGAATAGAAAAGAGATTCATCATTCACTAATGCATCATCTATAGAAGATAGTGCAATGGAATGAATAGATGGTAGAGTAATGTTAAGAAAAGTATCAATTATTTCATCTTCTTGCAACAAGGTATCCTTCAAAGCAAGAGGAATCTCATGAGAAGGATCAAAGATACAAAGTGACATGGGCAAAGCCAAGTCACTATCACATGCATGAAATGGAACATCATTAACATTTTGAATATAATTAGATACTAAACTCATAAAAGAAGATATTAAATTTATTTTGAAAATATTAAGCTCAATATAAAATGAATAAACAATTCAGCTGATCTAGAGTAGTCTATCGATGACAAATTGAAAAACTGAAAATCCAAATTTTTGGATTTTTTTGGTATTTTCTAGGTTCTTATAATTTGCATTTTTGAAGGTCTTCAAAGCAGAATTTGGGGTCAAAACTTGCGCCAGTCCCTAAAATTTGGCTATCGAAGGCACAGTATTTTAGGGACTGAATTATTCCTCTTAGAGACCTTTCCAATGGTGTAAACAGCTCTGAATTTTGAGCATCAAGTCAAAAGTTATGAGCCCACCAAGTTGGGGTAAATAAATTCTTATTTTTTTGAAAAAAAGCTATGATTCACATTGGGTTCACCAAAATGTAGAAGGGGATTTTCTACTCATGACTCTCTTTATTCTCAAGAGATTCGCAAGGGGAAAACTACCCTAAACTACCTCAAGGAACAACATGAGAGTTCTAGAATCTAAAGGAGTAAATCACAAAGGTTTTTTGGACAAACTGACAAGCTCTCAACCAAAGGAAACCAATGTAGGATAAAGATGATAACACAGTGTGCTAGAGTCCTTGAGGTGCACTAGTGTCTCATACAGCCTAGAAACCTAGTTTATCAGAAAAAACAAAGCGTCTACTAAAAATCAAATTACTAAGAACTTATAGAATGTGGGAGAACAATAGAGTACAATAGAACTAAAATAAAGTGAAGTAAATGATAAAGACTAAAGAGGATAAGAGATAGAAATAGATCACAATAACCCAAGTAATGAAGCCTTCGACTAGTAGATATCTTCAATACCTACATATGTAAGATCTGGAGAAAATATTGGGGTTGTATAGGGGTTTTCCTTAGTCAAACCCCCATTTAGGTGTTCCCACCTCCACGGGCAACCAAATAGATAGAGAGAAATGAACAAAGGAATGATAAAATCAATCCCCGCTCAAAGAAAACCTGTATCACAAAATAGATATGTGATTGATAGGGGATGTGTCGAATCCCAAGATGCTTGCAAGCACAAGATAAGGGAGATATATGTTGTAAGGCTTAAGGAAGCCAAAGAGATAGAGCAAGAGATACCTGCAAGAGCCAAGAGAGCTATATATAGTGTTGTGAGAGCATGAGAGTGTTGTTGTAGTGAGTTGTAGAGAGTTGTGCAAGCAAGATAGCAAGAGGAATATGGGAGAGTATCCAAGATAGAATCCCAAAAGGAGAAGAAGACCAAATGAATTGAAAAGACAACTTTTAAAGAGGGAAAATAAGCTTCTCAATTCATTTCAAGGAATCTTGGGTTGTTACCATCGATAAAAGTAGCTAACAAGTGGAAAGCATGCTTGGAAGTGACTATTTGAATGTTAAAATGTCATAGGATGCTAGTCAGCACGTGGACGTCCACATGGTGCGCTAGTTTCCAAACACATCACACTACCAAATGACACAAACGAGAAAAGCATATGTAAGGCTTAATGCAAAGCTGATGTGCGAGGATGGTTGTTGTAAAAGGGGTCTCGAGAATCCGGAGAGGATAAAAAGGATGATGCAAGGGCTAAAATGAGCCTACACAAGCTATAAGAGAGTGGACACTAAAGAGGATGCAAGAATGTATGTGAAATTTCAAGGGATACAATTTTACAACATCACACATATATGTAGGGATCACGACCAAAACAGATTTTAACATCGTCACTCTTCCAACTAGCGAAAACCATCGCCCCTTCCAAATTTCTATCCTTGTACTGCATAAATTTTGATTGTTTCATCCCATAGATTATATTTTATGAGACCTATGAGCAATGGAATGCTTAAGTACTTCATAATAAGTTGAGTCATGCTAAGCCCCATTACATTCGCTATCCTTCATTGCATTCCATTGCTCACATTGAAAAAAGTATATGTTTGATTTTGTAGCATTAACCTGCTGACCAACTTGTAAGAAATATGTATTGATTGTTGTTTTGATTGTCTTTGTTTCATCTATGTTAGGGAAGCCATAAATAATTGTTTCATCAACAAAAGAATGGTGAGATATTGATGGGATAGATTGGGAGACCTCAACTCCTTTCTACAAGCCATCTTGTTTTAGATTTGTGATGTGCCTACTTAGTGCCTCTATCATTATGACATACAAAAATGGTGATAGGGGGGTCACCTTGATGAAAGACTTTTGCACTCTTAAACAAATCATAGGGTGACTTGCTCACTACCACCAAAAATCTTGGTGTTGATATGCAGCTAAAAATCCATTTTAGCCATTTGTCACCTGTTGTGCCTATAGCACACATGCCTCATTTGGACCAGGGATCCCCTCTTTCCTTTCATTGTTGCTAGGTCATTTTGCTTCTACCTCATTTAGGTGCCCCTATTTCCAAGCTTAAATTAAGAACATGCCTCAAAATCATCAAATTCATATTGGCCAAGGTCACCTACCCAGATTTCATTAAGTTTTGATCCCTTGCAAGACTTGAGTTGTGGGACATTGCCTTCTATTCATCGTCACGTCCATAAGGCCTGGCATACCCTTAGCAAGTCACCATCTAGGCTTTTTCACTCCTCGCATCTTTCATGCTACATCTGCCCACATGGCAGATCCTAAACTGGCTTTCACCGCTCGAACCTTCATTGAATGTCCTCATCGATGCAGGATTTCACAACTCTCACCTACCCGTTGCTCACCATATGTTCACTTAATGAGTGGATTAATGGTGAAGTAGTTTATAAATAGAAACCCCGTTAGCTATCATTTTCACTTGCCACTTTCAAATTTGAGAAGAGGAGACCCCTACGTGCGTGAAAGAATCTTTGGGTGATCGAGTTGTGACCATGCTCACCAACCACAAGGTAGGCATCCATTTAACACCTTGACTATTGTTTCACAACAAATTAACTAGGATGTTGGATTAGGTGGATTTTATTTTAATGGTGAATCTTCAAGAACACCCTAAATCGTCTAGACAATGTTGACAAGGCCTCTACAACCATTTTTCATGCACTTACATTTTGTCCAACATTGTGAAAAATCTCAAAGCAAGTCAAAATCTAGCATTTGCATTCATGCGGAACCTTGTCTCACCATTGTAGTTCCTTAAATGGTAGAAACACAAGTATGTTCTATCCCACTAATCCCATCGTCCTCACTTTTATCATCATCCGAAAGCATTAGAATGGAAAAGAATAGGTTGATAGTGTCTTATAGAGGTCCCTATGCGAAAATCTACATGTAGGTCACTCCCACCCCACTATCGTTCCTTAACGATGAGACCTTCATGTTTTCCCATCGCGCAGGCACCATGGTTGTTGTTTCCCTAGGTGAAAACATTAAATTACACTAAAAAAATTCTAAGTCAAAACCTCCTTGCGAACATAGGTATGCAAATTGACATCTACGAGGTGTAGTCACCTTATTGCCTTTGTTAGTGGCAGGGTCCACGGGTCTCTCTACCTTGGGGGCCCCATGTGCTATGCTTCCTCAAAGCAAAACTTTAAGATCACCAATGCAAAACTTAGGTGCAAGTGATCCTTATGGGTTTTCCGATGTAGACCACTAATTGCGGGAGGTTGTCACTCTAGAGCCATTCTTTAATGGAAAAACCCCAATGATGTTTTGCTACCTATCTTCCACACACCTTTTGTTGTGGTTTTAACTGCAATAACCAAACAACAACCCGATATGCAACTCCCACACCTAAAGACTCTGTGATCCATGAATCATGACCTAATAATAACTTAACCATGGAAAATGACCATGCAGGTTTTGTCATGTAGAACTTCACATGCGGGATGTCGTCAACCCAAATTCGTCCACTAACAACAAAATATTAGAGGCTTTCTACCCCATGACATTTTCATTCCTTGAGCTTGCAAAATAATCTAATCTCTATCTAATAGCTTCAAGAGCCCCATCGCCTATTTCTACACGTGACCAACAAATTCATAAGGAATTTGCTTATCAATTAGACCATGCAGAAATTCTATTGTGGGTGGTTGTTTGCGGGATTCCATGGCTCCAACACCATTCCTTAATGGATTTCTTCATTGCAACTTCCATTGAGGGGAAACCCACACCCCTTGACCTGCATCCTCATAAACTATCCTAATGAGCTTTAGATGGTAAATGATGATGGATATTATGATCTTTTGAGAGTATATGGATGCTAGTAATGATTAATTCACATGATTTAATTGACACTTGTCCTAATGATCTATCGATGCACTTACTACACTCTTTGGGTGCAGGATTTATGGAACCTACTAAGGGACCATCAGAGAAACCAGTGGGAAAGGTTGACAAAATAAAGAAGCTTACAAGAGCTCCTAGGGGGAAAAAGAGAAAGAACAGATGAAGTACTAGTTTCATGGGGTAGAATGCACCTCTAAGATCATGTCCAATTGGGACACAATCTCCAACACTGACCTCGATCATGTAAACATAGATGAATTCAAGCAGAGAGTAATGATCAGAACCATGATAGAGGAAGCCTTAAGAATCAAAGAAAGTAGGCTTGCCAAGGCAATTGGCTTTCCTCCCGTGCTAGTCACTCTAGAGTTAGTAATGGACTGTTGAGAATACTACCTCGCTGGTACCAAGAAAATAGTTGCCAAAGATGGTAGAGTATTGGAAGAATTATCTACCAAATCTATTGGTCAGACATTTGGTATCCCAACCTTTAAAAAATTAGAGGAAGTGGAAAAGGAGTATGCTCAATGGATATGGAAACTTGATCCTCTTGGGTGCAAGAGAATGATAAATCAATCATGGCTAAAGGAAAAGAGGGGCAGTGCTAATAAGGTTCCCAAAAATTTGTATAGGAGCAACTTATTGGAAGAATATCATGATCTAGTCACACTCCTAAGTAGAGTGATGGGCCTACCTACTACTACCTTCTTTGAAGAATGGATTTTCTATTTTGTGGAGGAGATCCTCTGAGGCATCGCTCAATTCCACTGGGTGAAGATGATAAGCAACAATTTGCACAATCAGTTCATGGCAGTAAATAAGACCTCCAAATTCTACATGACCTCATATTTAGTCTACCTCCTAGTAGTTAAGTTCCCATACAAAGGGCTATTCTATGCAGGAACATTGGGAACCAAGAAGGGAGAGCTTAAAGTACATGACTGCTACCCCCAATTTCAATACAATTTTTTTAAGAAGGAATATATAAGAGTGAATGATGCCTTCATTAGGCATATAATCAAAACGATGGGAAAAGATTACCATATGAGGGTGTTTCATAGAGCTAAAGTAGTCATAAAGGGTTTTAGATATTTGTTCATCAAATTCCCAAAGTTTACATACATTAGAGCGGAGAGATTCTTGGAAAGACCCTACCAACTGTCGTGCTACCCCAATGATAGAATCATTATGTTAGAGATTACTCAGCAGCTATAGACTATCCATACATTGTTGAGTGACAAGCACCGAGCTGGGGTCCCATATCCCCCTACATTTGGATAGGGAATGTACTCTTGCCTTGTTGCCCCATGTGTCGAGTATTCTAAGAAGGAATTGGAAAAATACAGCTTGGACTTGCATACAAATAGGGGGAACGTGGATCTCCATGGAAAGCTGAAGAAATAAGTTGGGACACAACAAGTCCACTAACCTCACATTAAAGAATTTTGGGAGAACTATGAGGATGACAAGGAGGTCTGAATGCGACATTATATGAGGATGACCACCCAGTTTGTGAAGTCCATGTATTTGTTCCTTGTGCTAGATCGAGTTGTCGAGGACACTAATATTGTGGATGAAAGATACAATGCTCTAGCTGATGTTCCATTTATTGTAGTCGACTAGGCTAAACAATAGGTCACCAACCTGGACACTATCATTTGCCCCATTGAAAAGAGGACCACACAATTGGTTAATGGAAAAATAAGTCAATTGCAAGGACAAGGTGTAGAGCTCACATACGGGGAGTTTGAGGATGATATTGAGAGTGAAATAGATAGTGGTGTTGTTGTGGGTCCATCAGGTGAAGCTCCAAAGTCCCCTCCTATCACAAGGTCCAAAAAGCAGAAGGATACTACCGAATGAAAGCCCAAGCATAAGGTATACAACAAGAAACCAACAAAGGGTCAACCATCCAAGAAATCAAAGAGAATGGGGACATTTGTTCTTGAAATTCCAATCATTCAGGAGGAGGGACCTCAACATGAAGAGGGAGAAGGGTCTGAACAACCTCACTCATCATCACCTACCACTTCTATTACTCCCTTCATTGTTGCCACTACACCATCTCCTTCTACACCCAAATCTTTGCATGTCTCATCTCTTCCCATTATGGACATCTCAGTCCACCTCACCTCCTCCTCATTGACTGCTCTGGTGGTGGTATTAGACTCTTCCTCTTCCACCACTTCCCCACTACCATCCTCCTCACTCCCACCTCCACTGCCTACCCTTTCCACTCTGCCTCATTCCCTGCCAACCACTACTATGGCACCTATCACCTTTCCACATGCCTTTGCTGCCTATATGTAAGTTGTGCCAGCTAAAATTTCTAGGGTGATACTCAATCCCCAAGTCCACCTATTAATGGCTCAACACATTGTTGCTTTTCCTTTACCTCCACCTCACATCGAACCACCATGAAAATATCTATAGAAATGGAGAAGCTAAGTATGAAACAACCTAAAGAGATAGATGTGGGTGTTTCTGAGGAGACAAAGGATTTAGACAAGGATGAATATTTTGAGCATCCCAAAGGTGGACTAAGCATAAATATTGACAAGGTGGCTTATGATGAAGGGCCAAAAAGGTTCGAAGAGGAGGGTGATGATAAAATTTATGAGTATTATGAGGTTGAGACCTCTGATCAGGAGCAAGATAAAAAGGCAAGCCTTGAGGAGCATCGCTCCTAAGAAAGGAAAATGGGCATAGATGACGATATAGAAATAATTGAAGAATCTCCACAAATTGGCAAAGATGAGGGCCCGATACAAGAAGAAATGCCCCCAAAAAGGGAGGAAGAAAAAGATAAAGGAAAATAAAATGTAGAACAGAAGAGTATCGAGTCCCCAAAGTATGTCAAGGTTGAGCATGAAGAATATAAAGGGACAGTGCCACAAGAAGAGAACACTATTGAAGAAAATGCAATATCTATTGAGCTTGGCGAAGAAAAGACTATGTGGGAAAAGGAACTAGACAAGGAAGAAAATGATGATGAAGAGGCTTTTGTGCATGAAAAAGAGGGATCTTTTGAGGAACAAGAAGAGGAAGGTGATCATGAATCACCAAAACAACAAACGGAGGTCCCCACATCATTGGGATAGAAACTAAAGAAGAAACCTCCCATAGTTGTTGATCCCAAGGCACAATTGGATGCAATTTTGGCTAGATCTTAGACAAGGACTCGTGGGAGAAGAAGCCAAAAGTTAGATCCCACATTACAGTTGACGCTTCTGGATCCTGAACGCTATAAGTGGCTACCCCAGTAGCAGGTAAAGATGCAAAAAATATTTAGGGGCCAGACTACCATATATCCACCATTAATCTAGGCCCGGTGACTCATGAACAAAATATTGATGACTTCCAAGGGTCCATCCCCACTATTTTGCAGCAAATGAACACAGATCAGTCCACAAAGGAGGAGCTAAAAGTGCAAGATTAGACCTTACCGCTTACATCCAATAGTGGACTTCAATAGAAGAAGAGGCTCCTACAGCATCACTGGAACCTACCTTGCTCTCGAAAGAGGAGGTGAGAAAAATGTTGAAAATGAAAAACTAGACCAAGTCCACCATGGACTAGTTCAACGGGGTAATATACAATGGTGACATGGGCATCCGTCATGCAGCCAAAATGTATAATAAATTTTGAAGTTTGCAAAAGGAAATGGAGGACATAATGAACACTTGCAAGGATTTCCTCGAGTTATACAGGATCACCCATCCAAAGTTGGGAAGCATCCTCAAGCTCCCTCAGGAAACTTCAGAAAAGGAGTTGGCACTACCAAAAGATCATTGGTTAGTTGATACCTGGCAGCTAAAACTTGAATACAAAGAGGAAATCTTGGAGAAGGCCTTCCAAGAACTAGAAATTGATCATAAATGGGTTGTGGAGCACCAAATGGACAGCAAAGATTATTTAAAGATGATGACAAATTATGAAATTCCCACCCTGGAGTTGGATCTAGAGAAGATCAAGCCCTTATTTCATGAGAAAATGAACTAGGGAGTTGGTGATATGCTATCACCAGATTTTATGGATTTTTCCACTAGGGCCTTCACTAAATCAGAACAGGTTATCAAGGCTATGCCGAAGTGCACCAAACATTGGGATCAAATTACTGAAAGATTCAAAAGAATAGCCTTTCAAATCCTTAAATCTGAGCTCTCTGAAAAAAAAAATCATAGTAATCGGCAAGTTTGTAGAATATGCAATGGCGCAGAGGGAGGCTACAATACCTATCATTGATGATGAATACTTGTTGAAGTAGCTTAAAAATTTGGAGGTAGCTAAAAGAAAAAATAGACTAGGAAACAAAATAGGGAAAAAGACAAAGTCTATTTGTATATTGTAATATATTCGAGGGTAGGTGAAACCCTAAATTAGAATGAATCCAAGCCACTCATTGTAAATGAATCTTGTCCATTCGTTCTACTTTTTGAAAACTATAAATAGGGGCATCTTCTCATTTTCAAAGAGAGACATGAGTTGTTGTTTAAAGACATGCTGCTGAAAATATATGAGAAAAGCATTGAGTTAACGATTTCTTGTGTATTGTTCTCCATGTGTGCATGATTCTATCTCCAAATAGTTCATTTTGGCTTTATTGTTTCAATTTTAAGTTCATTTTTAGCTAGTAGTTCGTGTTGTGTTTTAATAGTGGATGTATGCTATGGTGTTTGATGCATTTCCAACTCATCCTTCTTGTTGTTTATTGATGATAAATTGTTGTGTAAAGTTGTTCTGGGCTTCTTTACTTTGTTGCACTTAAGTTCAATTGTTTATTCATGCTTAATGGGTGAATATATGATCTGAAAACCTGTAAAGACCCCTTGAAGATTGCACTAGTTTCATGAGACTGTGGGCTGTCCCTAGTTAAGTGGAACTTAGTTTTGGGAAGTCTGTCCACTATAGCATCATCCATTGTTACTATTCATCATAGTAATAGATTTAGGAAAATTCTAACCCTTTTTCCCTTTTGAAATTTATTTAAAATTTGAAGTTAAAGACAAGTTCCAGCATCATTGTAAAGCCAAATCTAGTGACAAAAAAAGAGTTTTAGTTTGTTCTGAACTTGCAGCTACTTCTCACCATTTTCATATTTTACAAAACTCCTTTGCAAACCCAAAACTTCCAAGCTTATCAGACCATAAAGGCCTTTTGTGATTACCAAAAAATCACATCAATCAATTGAGTTGTTTTTGCAAGTCATGACCTAACACCCGAGAGACCTTGGGGTGATTTTTTGAAACTTAGTTGTAGACTTTCACCTTTCAAGAGAGGCATCACACTTGTGTGTTGCCTGTGTTGAAAAAGTACAAAAACACCCATCAACATCACCAAAACCGAGTTTTTTCATTACCTACAGTAGGAATCTCCAACTAACTCGATCATATGCCTTACTCATATCTAATTTTATCAATATGCTATTCATTTTTTTCTTTTCTCAAAGAGTGGATTACTTTGTAGGCGATAATTATGCTATCAAAAATGTTCCTTTCCTAAACAAAACCACTATGTTCCTAAGATATGGTGAGGCAGTTAGCCATGAATTTGGCAATGATTTTATATGTTGAATTGCACAAAGAAATGGATTTATATTTTGCAAATGAATTACTATGCTCTTTTTTTGGAATCAACACAATATTTGTATTGTTTAGATCCTTGAGGATGATTTCTTTTTTTCACGACTCCTCCAACTATAAAATTTCCTAACCCATGAATTCCTAGCAAGTTTGATAGAAAAGACCATTAAACCCATTTTTCCTCAGTGCTTTGTTTGGGTGTATTTTAAATAATGTTTCCCTTAATTCCTCTTTCGTGACAGTGGCATACAACATTTGGTTGTTTGTAACATTTACTACCTATTTGATGTCCAAGATTATGTGGCTAAAAATAGTTTCAGCCTCACCCTACCCACCCAACAACACTTCAAAGAACTCAACTCCTGCCTTTTGTATATCTTCCTCTCCCACAATAATTTTTCCATCTAAAGTTTTTACTTGGGATATCCTATTCCAAATCCGCTTGATTTTCATGGAATTATGGAAGAATTCAGTGTTGTGGTCGCCTTCCTCAAACTGGGTATCCCTTGACTTCACTCTCGAATAGCTTTCTTTTGGCTAGGAATTCATTATATTCCACGATCAGTTCTTTTTCCTTCTCAAATTTAGCATTTGTCATGCCTTTCTTTAGTATTAACTCCTCGAGGGCAGCCAAATCTATTTCAAGCCTTTCTTTCTCTTTGAAAATATTCTTGAAGGAGGCAATGTTCCATGTTTTAAGTCTTTCTTTCATCGATTACAATTTCTTTTGGAAGATAAACATTTTTGTGTCATCTACCTGTAGGGGTTATGTCCACCAAATTTTTAACTAATTTGGCAATTCTGACGCTCTCAACCACATTTTCTCAAATCTAAATTGCCCTTTTTTGGGTTTATCCCTTAGATTATTTCAAGATCTTCCAAATAATGATTAGAAATTGCAATTGACCAAATCAAGGACTTTGACAAGAGATTTCCCTACAACCAATCCTCGAAGAATAGAAATCTATATAGCCTTTTGGCTATATTAGTGAAGTATTTCCTTCTATTGTTCCATGTGAACAACCCATTAGATAATTTAATGTCTATCAATTTATTTTCTTCTACAAACTTAATAAAATATTTTTGAGCCCATGAGATTTTACGTGAACCCCTCTCTTCTCTTTTAGATCCAAAATTGCATTAAAATCACTGCCAATAATTACTTTCTCTTTGCCTAATGCATTAGCAATCATATCCCATACTAATTTTTCTCTTCCATTTTGATTGGGCCATATATGTTGTGAATTTCATAAATCGAATTGGATTGAAGATTTTTACCTTGATTTTCATCCAATGTCAATTTGTACTTGATCCACTTTAAGTTTCCCTAGCCTCCAAAGTACCCCCACCCTCCTGCAACACCAGTTACATTCACAAAGGAACCTACCCAGCCTTTGTAATATCTAATAAAAGAAACAATTTCTTCTCCTTCAGTTTTTGTTTCCTACAATAAAATAAGGTCAACATTTTGACATTCCAACTAATGTTTAACTAGTTGCCTCTTGTTAGAAGCATTGAAACCCCTAACAACCCATATGAGAATCCTCATCGCCCTCCGAAGGAGGAATGACCTCTCTCAGATTGTAGCATATAAGTTTCTATTGAGGGTTCTTCACCTTTCATGGTCTCCTCTCTTTTTTGTTTATTGGTTTTCCTCCCTAATTTTGAGCCTAGAGAAAACTTGGCAGTTTGGCAAATCCATCTTGGTTCCAGACCATTTGTTTCCTCTTGGTTCGAACCATGTTCAGAATCTTTTGCACCTTCGTTTTCTTTCCACGCAATCATTGTCATTGGACATTTATCCAATTCTATCTTTCCTTCTTTTCTTTGGTCACCAACCTCTGGCTCTACCATTTCCAAAGGCCTTGCTTCCATAATTTTCCACTTCCTCAAACATGTGGGTGAAAGCAAACCATTATTTTTTAGCTATTATGTTATCATTCTCGCTTGTATCATCTTCACTTGAATCAATTTTCAAATCTGATTTGGGCCTTTTCTCTCTCTGAACATCTTTGTATCTTGGCAAGAATATTTTGCATCGTGATTTCTACGCTTACACTTCAAACAAAAGAATCTGGGAAGTTCAATTTTAGTGGGTTGAAACTATTGCTTCCCATCCTGACCAATCTGATTTTCTCTAAGACCTTTTTATTGTCAGAATTAATATTCTGGCATATATTAGTGATTCACTATCCCTCAAGTTGATTTACAGTGTGATCGAGTGCATCTCCAATTTTCCTTAAACAAATTCCCAACCAATATTCATAAGGGGTATTATAAAGATGTATCCACATAGGACCATCCCTCGGATTGAAATTTATTTCCCATTTCTGCGGTAGAGTTTCCAAATTTCCAATCTACAAATTTTAAGATTATTTCTCCTTCACATTCATTTTCGAAAACTAATACAAAAAATCCTTTCATCATGAAATTAATCACCGGATCCAAACACCACTTGTTTAAACCCAATCACTGATCTGTTTTCTTGTGAAGCACTTGCCAAGAAACCTGCCAATAACCGCCTTCCATTCTAGTTCCTTAACACCCCCCTCCACAAATTTAAAGACATTTATCCTCACATTAGCATCTCCTCTTTGTGTACCCTTAGTTTTTCTCTCACGGTTAATTGGGCCTTGTTCTTGGTGTCCACCATTCTCCTTCCACTCTACAACTTCCTTTGACCACTCCATTCTTTTTAGAACATCTCTTATTGTAATTACTTATATCTATCTTGATCTCTTTTTCATTTACATATTTCTTTCTCTCTCTTTATTATTAATATAATTATTATTAATTAATATAATTATAATTAACACTATAAATTAATAATTCAAAGTAAGAAGAGAATAAAGTAAGATTACAAAGGAGATATTTTGTACAAGTGAAGAGATGGATAGAACATAGAGACCACAAATGGGATCAAAATTGTGGATGTGCATGGAGACAACATGGGCCAAATAGAAGAGAGAACTAGGGATGGAAGGATAAAAAAAAAATCAAAATGAGAAAGGATATCAAATGTGTCAAAGTGGATGGCGAAACAAAATAAAAAACTAGGAATGACATGTGATAGAAAGAAGTAGGTGTTGGCACGATTCTAAACCTAAGTGATTTGAACAGAGGGGTGATCGGATGTCATGAGAAGAGGAGAACAACCAAACCATAGGTGCAAATAAAATTCCTTTCTTTCCTAGAGTAGAAAACTATTATTGTGTATTATCCTTAGAAGGTGAGGAAGTAGCTAGAATAATAGGAGAGCTAAAATAAAAATATTTTTAATGATATGGGCTAGCGAGTGGCTAACACTAATTAGGGTTAGGAAATGGTGCGGAGAAAATTGGGGGGCAAGGAATCTCCCTCAAAACTCTATCTAACAGTTATTTTTACTTAGAATGCCGTACAAGGAAGAGCAAAGAGGAAAATCCTAAACTAGGGGCCATATATGATGGGAAGGTAGGGTTTATACATCAAGGATTAGGAGAGTAATTTCAATCCCATAAAAGAAGAAATATTGAACACCCTAATTTGGTTGAGATTTTACAATTTATTAACGAAATATTGGATAGAGAAAACTAATAAGGAAATTAGTAACAAATTGGGTACCTTTGTGAAAATTGATGAATCCATAAGGGATAGGGAACACAACATGTATGCAAGGATCTATGTGAAGATTAGACCCACACCTCCCTTGTTGGTGGAGATAGAGATCTTATCTACATCATTATTATGGCATCAAAAGATCAAAGTTGAAGTTATAACAAATAGGTGCAAAATCTACAAGAAGGGGCATTTAGAAGATGAGTTCCAATTTCAGGAGAAACTAGGGGAACAAGAAGAATCAAATCAAAATAAAGAAGGGAATAGGGATAGGTTTCAAAAGGATTCCCTAATGAGTGTAGCAATTAGGTCACCCTCCAAGGATCGGGGTGGAACTTGAGATGTCTCAGAAGGAGGGAGCTTGGTCTTAAAGGAGGTTGAGCAGGTGATGAGCAAAAGAAAAGGAATGCTAGAAACAATTATGAAATCACCAAGAGAAGGGAGACGGGATCATAGAACAATCAATACTCCTAAGAAGGAGGAGAAGAAGTTTGTAGAGAGAAAGGGAAAATATGAGACATAAAAGGAAGGAGAACAATCTAGAGAAGAAGACATCAATGGGGTGTTAAATGAAATAAAAAACCTAGAAGTGTGGAAGGCCCTAACCAATAAGATAAGTGAGGATAAGGAGAATATCCCCCAGGGAAAACCAACATGAAGAAACAAAAATTTCAGCAAAGAGGACAACAATAATTTCAGAGAAAAGTAATAGGGCATGATGGATAATAGAATGATAAGTTAGATCCTTGCTACCAAAGTTAAACCAAAGCTAGGAGAGAAAAGAATGAAAGGAAGGAAATTAAACAAGGTCATGTTGGAAATCATAGGAAATGCCAAGAGGCAAATGAAACTGAGATCAGGGAAGGGAGTATCCCTTCCCCATCCATCATGAGGTCCATAATGTGGAATTTTAGGGGATTAATCACCCCTAATAAGAGATGTGTGATCAAGCAACAAGTTGATCAAGAAAAGACCTAGATATAGTATTCTTGAAAGAGGCAAATTTGGATCAGGATAGTGTAAAAGATCTGTTGGAAAAGTGGGGCTAGTGGCAAGGGATTTCCAAGGGGGGAAATGGGGCATTTGAAGGTCTTGATTTGATCTAAAGTCCTAACAATGTAAATATAGAAGAAGTGATAGGAAACACAAACTAGCAGCTTGCCAAGGCTAGTTTCAATAATGCTTAAAACAACATCTTCCTACTAAATGTTTATGACCCTATTGAAACAACAAAAATTGGGATATCTAGGCCCAAATCCTTGTGGTCCTCCAAACTCTCAAGAAAGGAAGGGTATTTTTTGGTGGGATTTTAGTGGAAAAATCAATGGACTGAAAAAGAAAAGGGGGTGCATGCAAGTCTCTCAAACCCAAATTTATTTTCAAAACTTCATCAATGGTTTCCATCTACTTGAGGTATACCCAAAGAATGGCACCTTCAAATAGACTAATATAAGAACATGATTTATTGTTATAGCAAAGAATTTGGATAGATTCTTCTTAATGGGAGATTGGGAGGAACTGCAATGCACATATGAAGCTTTAATCTTAACTCTAATAGGCTCATATCATTTTCTTGTTATGTTTCAATTTGTGCAAGATGGACCTTTAAAAATTCAATTGTTTAAGTTTGAATGCATCTGGTTAAGAGATAAGAAACTTGGGGATAAAAGAGAGGACTGGTGGAGCAGTGCTCCTAAGGTAGGGGCTCCAAGATATATCAATGGCAAAGGAAACTACTACACATAAATTACAATTAAAAGAATAAAACCAATTTATTTTAAAAAATCTTTGAGGAAAAGATCAAGTTGGAGGAGGAGATGATAGAGTCAAATTAAATAGTGATTAAAGAGGGAATGGATGATAAATATATGTGAAAGAGAAAAATCCCCCTAACCATGCTATGAGGAGATCCTAGCTAGAGAAGAGGTTTCCTGGAAATAAAAATATAGGGAATGTTGGTTGAAGGAAGGAAACAACAACACGTTCTTTCACATGAATACCAAAGTGAAAAGAAGCATTAAAAAAATTTCAAAAATAAAGGATGAAGGGGGAAGGAGTGTGCAAAACCCCAAGGAGATTCAAGAAGTGACAGTGAGGTATTTTATAAATCTCTTATCGAAAGAGACAATCATACCAAACTGGTGTAGATAAGAAATTTTGAGCAATATTTTGACCTTGATTGATGAAAGGAAAAATAAAATTATAATGTGCCTTGTGTCAAAAGAATAAATTCATATGGAAGTTTTCCAAATGAGCCTTGACAAGGCCCTTGGCCTAGATGGCTTCCCTACAAGGTTCTACCAAACATTTTAGATTACCATAAAGATAGTTCTAGTAAGAGTTGTCAAGGAATCAAGGAAGAAAAGGTAACACTAGGAGATATCAACAACACCTTTATAGTATCAATACCAAAGAAAGAAAAAATAAAGGCATTGAATGACGACAGGCCTATCTGTCTATAACATTGTGCACAAGGTCATCACTAGAGTAATGGCTAATAAGATCAAGGTGGTTCTCCCAAAAATCATTTCAAAATAACAGAGTGGATTTTCCTTGGGAAGAGTGATAACTGAAGGGATAATCTTAGCTCACAAAGCCATTCATACAATAATAAATGTCAAGGTGAATAAAATGATTATCAAATTACAGATCCGCAATGCATACGATCAAGTTGATAGATGATCCTTAGAGGAGGTGATACAAAAGTTTGATTTTGGAAAATAATGGATTAGTTGGATCAAATGTTGCATAGAGGGCCCTAGATTTTCAATCTTGGTCAATGGGAGCCCTCACAACTTTTTCAATTTTTCTTGGGGACTCCACCAAGGGGACCCCTTAGCTCTATTCCTTTTTTTTATCATGGTTGGAGCACTTGGAAGATTTTATGTAGGATACATGTTAATTAGGTAATAATATATATTGAAAACACTTCAACTTGTAACTTATATTCCAAGGTAGCTCTATTAAGCATATTCCTTTCCCTATCCATTAGTATATCATTCATTCTCTTTAAAACTTCATTATACTTAGTGGTATATGGATCTGTATAATGTCTCTCAATCCCATGCTCAATACATAATCTATCAAATCTTTGCAACAAAACTTACCACCATTGTTAGTTCTCAAAGTCTTAATGTTCCTACTAGTCTAATATTTTGAAATATTTTTGATCTCCTTAAATAAAATAAATAATTCAAAATCACTCTTGAGAAAATTCATCCATGTCCTTCTAGAATAATCATCTACAAAAGAGACATAATATAAAGAGAAATTAAAGTAACATTAATATGACCAAATGCATCTAAATGAATCAAGTCAAACATGCCAAAATAGTTATCATAACTAAAACAAAACTAAAAGAGACTCTATTTACCATAAGTACAATGCTCACAAGAATAAAATTCAATATTGTAATTATTTTTCAAGGTCATTGCACCTTTCTCACCTATATAGCCTATTCTCTTGTGTTGTATCATTATTTTTTTATAGGTAACTTACTCTCAAAAATAACAAATCACTTAAGTATCTAGAAAGAATGGCCATCATAAGTACACACAACACTCTTATTTTCTACTAGTTCTAATGGTAAAATTGTAGATCCCATAGATCTCTTCACTATAAGAATAGAAAAAATATTACACTAGAGATTTCATACATCTAGATAAAGTATAGCTGCCACATGAACACTCTTAGTGAGAAACATAGCTCCTCATACCATATTACACCATCCACTATAGAAGATAACTTTCACATCCACATCATTATTTTTTATAACTAATAATAGGCTCCATAAAAATAAAGGATGTATAACATACCATTCATCATGTTAGGATAATGTTACATTAACCTTGTAATCCTATGCCATTTGTAGGTCTCCATATTCCTTGGAATGTGTTCTAGGGGACATGTGAGCAGACTATTAAATTTTTGCATGATCTAATTAGGTTTTAAAGAGAGAATTTAATTTTGATGGAGGTTATAGATAAAAAATGGATATTCCATTTTTCTTATGCATCCACAATAGAAGCTAGATGGTCTTGGATGGGGTGCCCAAGATTGGAGAAGAAAAGGTATTTGTTGGTGTTCCATCGGGGAGCAGAAAAGTCATCGGAGCATCCAACAAGTCAAGAGTTGGATAGGATATGGTCTAGGAACCCATGTGGGAGTCTATTAATTCCATTCAATATGCTATTATTTCTTTTGGTTGTCCATGAAGAGGGGCATGAGTTTTTGCAGGAATTTTTATACCTCTTGTTTTGGTTTACCATTCATGACTTTACCTCCCTCAATTTCTATAAATTGGAGCCATGAGATGGTAGTTTCACATTGAGTTCTTGTAGGTGACAAGGTGTTGTTGGATTGATCAAAGATCAGTAGTGAAGTGTATCATTTTTTACTTTCATTTGAAGATTAATAATAAACTTTCCCTCTTTTCTTATGTAGATTTTTTTTGAAAGGGTTTCTCCACCTAAATCTGGTGTCACATTTTTTTTGCTAATTTTTATATTGTGATGTATATTGCAATCAAATGTTTAAATTTGATTTTCAGATCTGAATTCACTTACATAAGTTCATATTGTAGCTTTCCTTCACCTTGTTTTCAAGATTTGGTACCAAAGCTAATGATTCCATTGAGAAGGGGACAACTTTCTTTTAAGTGTTGGAGGAATTTTAGTTGTATCATAACAGTATTTTTGATGATATATATATGAGATGATTTTCCTTTTATGATATGTGTGGTGCAAATGTATGATATGCAGTTTTATTATGATGCTTTGAGATGTTCCTATTTTTATGCTTATGCAATGTGATGTATGGATGCATTTATTTTTGTATATTTTTCATGCTTTATGGATGTAATGTATGTTAATGATGGTGTAATGATATGCAAATGGAAATGGATGCAAATGCTTGTGTATGATTTAATGATGTAATGCTTTCTTAAGATGTTTTAGAATAAAAAATTCATATTATTCCTTATAACTTAAGATAATGATATGATGCAATGTGCTTTCGATGCTAATGATCTAGTGGATGCAGGATGTATGCATTGGCGATGTTTTGATTACTGTTATGATACCATGTTAGTGTGGAGGTAAGATAGAAGAATTTAGAATTAATTAGTTAGAATGATGATGGTGATTTTGCATTGCTAGGAATTGGGATGTTCAAAGGGTCCATTGCGTTATGTTTGATAACACACATAGGTATGATGCATCAAGGTATAAAGGACTAGGATGGCGTGATACCTAGTGTGATGGACTTTGACTCAACAAACAGATAGGAGTATTCTTGTTCACACTTAGCATACGTACTTTGTTCAGGATATAGTTTCGACATTCTAAATAGCTTAGGCCAAAACACAAGAAAGCAATATTTCCTATGTGGTCAACAAGATATCTAAAACATCCTCCCTACAAACCAAACAAAGCACGCATGACTAAGTTATTTTACAAGAGTATCCAACAAGCATAGCAGATAAAAAGATAATGATCATTGCCTCGTTCCTTTCTCTCTAAATTTGTTTTGTTTATAGGCATCATCGAGAGGTCCTTGGAATAAGCGCAAAATAAGATAACTCAAAAAGACCAGATAAAGTAAACAAACAAGCTAATGTTCTTTGTACCGCTAGCCAAGGCTAAACTACTGTGAGGTACTTGATGCTTATGTCCATCATGGGAAGGATTCATCCTAGGACATGTAGTGATCATGGTTTTGGTGAGACTGATTGGGTGATAAGCTATTGATACTCAAAGTTGACCAACTTGCTTGCTTACTAACTTAGGCTTAAGATTCTGACAATTAAGCGTTCACTTTGGAACCTGCTAAACTTGTTTCTGATTGACTCACCAAAGGGTGAAAGTAACGATTAATTTTATTATGAGTGATGAGAATCGCGGGTGAAAGCGAGATGAAATGGATGCACCACTTTGGATTTTTCAGATATTTTGAGGCTGTTTTTAAATTTTTGAGATGTTTTACAAATGTTTTTAGTATTTTCAAGATTTATGATGAACAGACTAATTTAAAGACCTATCCTAGGGGTCTTGGGAGCTGATCCATAGATTAGCCTTGCCTATGTTATACACGCAGAGACCATGTAGTTCGACTGACGAAAAAATAACTTGATGATAAGATGGACAAATGAATTGCCATTTTATTGCTTAAAGGACTGACTTAAGATGCAGACTAGATGGGAAAACGGATTGCCAATGCGACAGATGCCTAAGGACCGACCTTACTGTCTCAGGGGATGATCAAAGATCAACCTTGCCTACGTTCAAGCTTAGAAATGACTTAGTTTGACAAGGTGAAATACTGACAAGACTCAATGATGAACTTTTTGAAGATTTTTCGATATTTCAACATGTTTTTGGATTTTTTGATGTATTTTTTGAATGTTTTTGAATTTTTGACATTTCGAGAAGATCTCAAGAATATACACAACTTTGATCCGATGCTAATTCAAGAACATGCCCCGAGTGTGGTGCGATGGAATACTTCGATGAAGGCAGGACGAACTAGCCTTTAGGAATATGCCAAGTAGTACCATGGTGGAATGTGACATGGGCATCAGCTCAGGCTATGGTATGAATCTGAGTGGATGGGTGGATGGATGATTAATGAAATGTGATGGAATGGATGAGTGAGTTGTGTAGATCTTGGTGGATGGAGAGTACTTTATTTATGCTTGGTTCCTGTTTGCTAGGTTTTCACCAAGGTACTTGCCCAAAGCGCCACCGAAGTGGTTTTCACTAGAGGATGATTTTTTTCTTTACTATTTTCAATCCTTTTTCTGATTTTTTTGAATTTTTTTTTGCATTTTCTGGTTTTTTTGTTGTCGCCAAGAGGCCTGTTTGCTAGGTTTTCATCAAGGTAACCATTTTTTCAAGAGTTTTTCTGCTTATTTTTGTATTTTCTGGTTCTATACCTTGCAAGATTTAGGCATAAAACTTTTTGAGGTGCGAACTGTTTATGGGATCCTGCAGAGCTTCGCCTTCTGGTGTCGACAACTCATATGCCCCTGATTTATAGCTTGTAGTGATGATGAAGGGTCCCAACTAGTTCGGCTCAAACTTTCCCTTGCTATCTGGGTTTGGCACATTATTTTCGTTCTCTTTTAGCACAAGGTCACCGAGTTGGAAGGTATGTTGGCTGATCTTCTTGTTGTAGCTTTGTTTCAGGCGATTCTTGTAGACCTGTAGATGATTTAGGGCATCCATGCACTGTTCATCTAGTAACTCCAGCTCATTCAGTCTTGTAACCCTATATTCCTCATCTATGATGAGGTTTTGCAATGATATCCTCAAGGATGGGAGCTCGATCTCAATTGGGAGTATGGCCTCTGATCCTTAGACCAGGGAAAATGGGGTGGTGCCTATCAGTGTGCGGATGCTGGTGCGGTAGGCCCATAAGGTGGGGTTTAACTGTAGATGCCAGTCACAACCAGAGTCATTGACTGTTTTCTTAAGGATCTTCAGGATAGTCTTATTAGTAGCTTCTGCTTGGCCATTGCCTTGTGGGTAGTATGGAGTGGAAAAGCGATGTTTGATTTTGAATTTTTTACACAAATCACGGACATCTTGATTCTTGAAGGGTGTTCCATTATTTGAGATAATAGATTGAGGGATACCGTATCGAAAAATGAGGTAGTTCAGGATGAACTTGGATATCTATTTACCCATGATGTAGGTCATGGGAATTGCTTCGACCCACTTTGTAAAATATTCAGTGGCGGTGATAATGAACTTGTGGCTGTTAGATGAGGTGGGTGAGATTTTACCAATGAGATCGAGCCCCCACTAGGAAAAGGGCCAAGGTGTAACAATGGGATGTAATTCTTGAGCTGGTGCGTGAATGAGATCTCCATGCTGTTGGCACTGTAGACACCTTTAGACAAAGTCATGTGCCTCTCTCTCCATTGTCAGCCAGTAGTACCCGGTTCTCAGCAATTTCTTAGCCAAGGCCGTACCACTAGAATGTGAACCGCAAGTGCCATTGTGTACCTCAGTTAGAGCAGTCAAAGTCTCCTTAGGTTTTAAGCAACATAGTAGGGTTCCATTGACACTTCTACAGGAGAAGGTTTCTCCTAGTATGACAAATCGTGAGGACCTTTTGACAAAGGTTCGCTTTAGGTTCGAGGTAATGTCAGCTGGGAGAACTCCTAATCTCAAATAGGTGTAGATGTCATGGTACCAAAGATCACCGGGACCAATGATTTCACATGCATATTCTGATTCTGGTACCTCGAAAGTGGGCATGAGAAGTTGCTCTACCAGGAATCTATGTTTCGAGATGTTGCAAGGGATATCTAGCAAGGATCCAATTGTTGCCATTGCATCTGTTGCTCTATTGTTTGCCCTCGGTATTTTCTCAAAAGTGATGTCGATGAAAGATTCCTTGAGGCTTTCTACCACCCTTTTGTATGGTGCAAGCTTATCATCTTTAGTTTGGTATTCGCCATTTACTTGGTTAATGATAAGCTATGAGTCTCCATAGACCTTTAATGCCATGATTCACACTGTGCTGCAATCTTAAGACCTATGGTTAAAGCCTCATACTCTGCAATGTTGTTTGTACAGGGGAATTCCAAATTGTAAGATCTCGGTATACAGTCCCCTTGTGGGGTGATAAAGAACACACTGGCTCTTGATCCATGTTGCATCTTGGAGCCACCAAAGTATAGTTTCTAGTGGTCGGCTACACTGAGATTGAAAAGGGACTCATCTGGAAACTCTGATATGAGCAGGTTGTCTGTGTAGAGGGGAGCTTCTGCTAGCTGATCCGCAATGACTTGTCCTTTGATAACCTTTTGCTCAACATACTCAATATCATGTTCAGATAGTATCATTACCCATTTATCCATTATGCCTATAAGCATTGCTTTTGACAATAGATATTTCAGAGGGTCTATCTTGGCAATTAGCTTAATTTGATGAGCTAACATGTAGTGTCTAAATTTTTGGGCTACAAATACCAGTGCTAGGCAAGCCTTTTCTATTGATGTGTAATTGAGCTCATGCGCTACCATTGTTCTGCTGATATAGTAAATAGCCCGCTCGGTTCCCTTTTCATCATGTTGGGCTAAAAGGGCACAAAGGGCAGCTGTCGTTGCTGAGATGTATAGAATCAATGGTTTCCCTACAATTGGTGGCATCAACACAGGTGGTGTAAGTAGATATTCTTTGATTTTGCTGAATACTTGTTCGCACTTGTTTTCCCACCTAAATGCTACTCCCTTGTGGAGCATATGTGAATAGGCAATCTGCTTATCTGCCACTTGTGCTATGAATCTTCGGATGGACTGGAGTCTACCTAACAGTCCTCTAAGTTGCTTTAATGTTCTTGGTGCTTCCATTTCAAGGATTGCTTTTACTTTTGTAGGATCCACCTCTATCCCTCTCATTGAAACTATGTACCCCAGTAGCTTCCCCGATTGTACCCCAAAGACACATTTCTTTGGGTTGAGTCTAACCTTGTATTTTTTTAGCCTGCCAAATATTGCACCTAGGGTTGCTATGTGATCCTATATCTTCTTTGATTTTTCCAATATGTCATCCACATAGTCTTCAATAGTTTTGTGGACCATGTCATGGAAAATCAGTGTCATGTCTCTTTGGTATGTAGCTCCTGCATTCTTTAACCCAAATGGCATGACATTCTAGCAATAGGTGCCCCAAGGACATGTAAAGGCTGTCATATGTTGGTTCTCCTTTGCTATCATTATTTGATTGTATCTCGAGAAGTCGTCCATTAGGGATAGCATCTCATGTTTGGCCGTCATGTCCACTATCATGTCAATGTTGGGTAGCAAAAAATCATCCTTAGGACATGCTTTATTTAGATCTCTAAAGTCTGTGCAGATGTGGATGCCCCCATTTGGTTTTGAGACTTGCACAAGGTTAGATACCCACTTTGGATAGTCAATTGGGCGTATGAAGCCAACATACAGGAGCTTTTGTAACTCAATCTTAACGAGAAAGGCTATTTGTGGGTGCATTTTCCTCAACTTTTATCTGACTAGTTTCGCTCCAGGGTAAACAACCAAATGATGAACCACTACCTCAGGATCCAGGCTTGGCATGTCGGCATAGGTCCATGCAAATTTTTTCTTTCTTTCTCTTAAGAATGCCACCAACAATTCTTTTTCCTCTATCTGAACTGTTTGAGCATAGAATGTGATTTGTGGTTTTGTTTCTGTTCCCAAGCTGATAGGGTTGCACTGCTCTGCCAAGACTGCTGACTTTTCTTGATGTAGAGCTATAGGGGGAGATTGAATCCTTCATCCTCTGGTGCCTTAGAAAGGTTTTCACCATTAGATGCATCCTTTATTTTTACTATTTTGTGGTTAGAGAGTGCCACAGTGTGGTTTTCACTCAATAACCCCGAGCTTATTCTCAATATTTTCCTTTTGCGACTGAAGGATTCAATTGTCTCCCCATAATATGATTGGGTGTCCAATGTGATGTTGAAGCCTGCCTTATGATCCCCACATGGAACTGTATCCCTTAGTCCCATGAATTCCGAGAGCACCTCATCATTTTTGAATGAGTCTAGAATTATCATTCCTCATTGATCATGATCGATGAGTTGCGGGTGTACTAAGGTGATTCGGTGGGTTTTGTTGGTTTGACGCAGTTGTGGAGGTACTAATCAATAAAATGGTGGAATCCTCAAAGAGCCTAGAAAGACCTGCTATGGTATCATCATCTTCACTATTGGCACAAACATTGGTGATGTCAAAGGTGAAGTTATCAAGTGGGATACCTAGGCATACAGGTGGTCTAGGAGTGGTTGTTGTTAACTAAGGAGAGGACCTAAATGTCCTTCTGGGAGTACCTCTACCACATACGGTTATAATCAAAGGAGTATACCCAAGGCCAAGGTTTCACATTCTTCTTTCTACAATGATGGGTTCTAGCCATCCATCACTATTTCTTCCAAGGCTTTCATTCCTATTATAACCCATACCAGACATCATTTGTAGTCCTCTGCTAGTTTCATCCATGGGTAGGGTGGGGGTGGGCTTTCTATCTTGGTATAATGTGTTTGAGATGCCCTCTTCATCCACATTATCTCAATTGAGATCCCCCCAATGGCGGAATCCAGAAGGTTCTGCCCTAACAATGTGGACAGGTGTTTCAACTGGCTGAGGTTGTCCATGCGACCTAGGAGATTGTGGTAACTCTCCTACAACAAATGTATTTCTTTTCATTCTGTAGTCACCACATCTGTTGTCCTAGATCATTTTTTTGATTTCGGATATGTCAGGGATGTCGGGTGTCTCTGTCACATAAGTGGAAGCGAGGTTGGTTGGGTTGATATATGAAGTTGATGGGCCTTCATCATTCTTTGGTACTTGGCAGATCTTATAAAAAGTGGCTTCCAAGTTTTTGCAGTAGGCGAAAGGTTCGGGATCTCCATATATAGTGACCTCTTTGTTTTGGTGTGAGAACTTGATACATTGATGATATGTCAAGGCCACTACCTTCATTCTATGGATCCGTGAGTGTCCAAGGAGGATATTATATGGTAGATCGAGGTCGAGGACCTAACAGGTGGTTTCCATGGTTGTCGGTCCCACTTGAATGGGGATTTCGATAGTGCCCTGAGACACTCTTTCTTGATCATCGTACACCCTTATCGTGATGCTTTTGTTCTTATTAATGGAATCCTCGGTGAGTCCCAATTCTTTTATGAGCTTTAGAGAACAAATGTTAAGGCCTGCACCTCCATCCACCAGAACCCTTTCAACTTTCTTTTTATGAAAAAGCACTTGAAGTTGGAGTGCATGGTTATGAGATGGCTGCGGGGGGAAGTCTTGGTCAGAGAATGTAATGAGATTCAGGCTAGCGATGTTACCTACCATAGCCTAGAATTGCTCTATGTCAAGGGTGGCAGAGATGGTGGATGCAACTAAGGCTTCATCAAGGATCTTCCTATGGGCTGTAGAGATTTTCAATAGTTCCATGATGGAGATTTGGGCAAGGGTTCTCTTCAACTAGTCAATGACATTGTAATCATAGGGGATGGCTTTTTTATTAGAAATGGGGGTCTTGGCTAGTGCCCCAGAAATGGTAAACTTTCTGCCATGTGTGGTGACTCCACAGTCGTTGTTGGCTCCTTTGACATTTATGACAGTGACCATCTCATCGAAACATCCAACTATCTCTTCATACACTAGGTTAGCACTAGCATATTTTTGCTTGCCCTTATTGTTCCCTTGATTATTTCCTTGATTGTTCCCTTGGTTGTGATTCGGCATCGGGTTCATGTATATTTTCAAGTCTTGGTTTCTGGTTGGCTGTTTGATATTGATGATCTTATCCTTGATGAGGTCTTGGATGATTTTTTTTAACCTCATGCAATTGGCGGTGGTATGTCCTTTGACTTTATGAAAGTCACAAAGGATATTTTTGTTATGCCATGGCGGCTTGGTCATGGGTTCCGCGTATTGCTCTGAGTTAGAGACTTTGATTAGATTCTCTTTAACTAGCTTCTTCATTATGGACTCAATCGATTCACAAGGAGCCGTGAATTTCCTCTTAGGGGGATACTTACCTTGGGGAGGTGGTCCTCCTTGATTACCCAAGTTGTTGATTTGATTGGTGGGTGTTGGTTGTTGATGTGCTACTACCGCATTAGTCTGCACATTGTTGCGATTATGATTTTGTGGTTGATGATGGGTTTGGATGTTCTGCTTGGGGGAACTGATCACCACTTTAGCATCAACCACGCCGTCGTTCGTGATATTTGAATTCCTTGACCATGTTCAAGGTTTATAATTGTAGTTGTTAGATGAGCGGTTATCTTGTGGTGGAGTGAATGTTGATGCACCTCCTCACGTAGTAAGGGCTCTTTTGATGTTGAGCACCTTTGGGATCAGTTGATCATAGGATGTGATGCATTGCATTTTCAAGTTGAATGCCAAGTTTTCATCTAGATTGGCTATGATGGTGCAAATTTTTTGTTCTTACAGCATGGTCCACTTGCTTTGATTGGCCTTGGATCACCATCTTTGCAAGAAGGATGCAAATTGCTCTCCTTTTCTTTGTTTGAGTGCTGATAATTCTTCCAAACTAACATCCGCACCCATGTTGAAAGCATAATTCTTAAGGAAAGCTTCCACAATTTCCTCAAATGTTTTAACGCCTGTGGGTAGGCGAGAAAACCATTCCATGGCTGGACCAGTCAAACTATGGGGGAATAGTTGCATTAGATACGTGTCATCATATGCAACCTCCATACAATGCACCTGAAATTCCCTGACATGGTTTTCAGGGTTACCCGTTCCATTATACTTGTCAAATTTGGGGATCTTGAATCCCTTTGGGAATGGTATCATGGTGAGACTTTTATCGAAAGGATAAGGGCACAAGTTTCCCGGTGTTCTCATTGTTTTTCCTGCTTGTAATTCCAACACTTGTTGTGAAAGCAGTTTGTTTTGTGTTGCGAAATCTTTGCTTGGGTCGGGAGGTGGAATGAATGAGTCGTGAGGTGTTTGATGGGTGGGAAGAGTACTAGTGGGTATTTTCTGCAAACTCTGTTGTGCATTCAAAGCCTGTTGGTATGCCTGTATTTGTGTGAACAACACCTATTGTTGATCTTCTTGTTGTTGTTCCAACAATGCTTGTTGTTGGTCCATTTGTTGTTCCCATGAAGCCTATTGTTGGTCAATCTGTTGTTGCGCTAGTAAAGCTTGTTGTTGGTCTAGCTATTGTTACACCAACAAAGCTTGTTGTTGTTCAAGCTATTGTTGTGTCAATAAAGATTTTTTTTTGGCTTGTTGATGTGCTTGAAATTCTTGCAGGGCTTGTTGGTATGCTTGTAGATGGATTTCTTGTAGTTGCGCTTGGTATTGGGCTTGTGCCTGTTGTTGGGCTTGTGCTTGTGCTTGAGCAGAGCTTGTGCTTGTGCTTGAGCTTGGGCTTGGGCTTGGTCTAGAGCTTGTGCTTGAGCTTGTGCTTAAACTTGTGCTTGAACTTTTGCTTGAGCTTGTGCTTGGGCTTGAGCTTGAGCTTGCTACTTTTGCTTGAGTACTCTTTTCTTGGTTGGTCTTTTGAAGGGTTTAGATTAGGGTGGTGAATGAATTTGTCATGTTGGATTTTGGTGGGATTGGTGGTGGAACCAGAATCATGTCGACCATTGTAGTTGGTGAGAGGGTTATGGTGATGATTAGGACTTGGGTTGTTGGGGGAGTGGTCGAGATGCTCAGTCCTTGAGAGGGTATGCTTTGCTATATTTGAGGATTGATTGACGTAGTGGCCTGAATGGTCGCCACTTGTTGTTGTGATGTTATGGGCAAGAAGAGGGAATTTGACATGATGTTCATATTGCCCTGTTCTGAGAAACTATCGGTATTTAGGGGGGGAAAACCCAATGCAAGAGGTGATGTGGTTTCAAATGGAAATTGGGGAAGAGATGGTATGCTACCCTAGAAAGAAAAAGGATTAGCAACATCTGTTGTCCCAAACAAACCGCCTTTCCTTGTGGTAGAGAAGTGTGCATGTTTGATTGATAGATTGGTGAGGCATGGAATGAAGATTAATTAGTGGGATTATGAAATGTGAGTGGGACGTATGGGTGTAATGGATTTATCGAGAGAAAATTATTTGGTGCAGTGGTGATGGCCACCTCTTTGTTGGTCACAAGGCAATGTTGTTGCAACTCTCGAAACATAGCACTCCCTTTGTTGACCATTGGTGAATTTGGTGTGATGGTCGATGTGGTGTAAGGAATTTCTTGGTTGATATTCAAGATAGGGAATGTGTTTGTAAGAGGCATGTCCATACTAGTACTTGCATCGGGGTCAGAAGGGAATTGGACCCCTCCTTTTGATAACGTGTTTAAGTATTTGAACATGGCACTAACAATTTTGTAGTTCTCTAGATTTTGAACCATTTTTATCATTTCAGATTGTGTCATCCCCATATTCTCATTTGTAATGTCCTCTTCGTTACTCTCCTCTTGAGGATTTTGTGATGGCAAAGAAGAGTTACTTGGGGGATTGCTTGATCCCACAAGGTTTATTTCGGAGGTTACTTGGCTCATGTCAATGGAAGTTGATATTTTTCTAATATTCTCCATGTTCTTCTTGTATTGTGATCTTGTTTGAACCATAAAAAATAGGGATCATTTGATCATAACCTTTTAGACCCAAAAGAGAAGAACTAGGGAAGTCAAAGATCAAAGAGGGTGGTAATAATGATGGGATAAATGGATGAAGTGAGTGAGTGAAACCTTTTGGAGAAATTTTGAAGGGTTTTGCTAAACTTGTTAGGACTTAGATTGATCATGATGGTTTGACTCTGTGTATTGAGCCAAACAAGATTGTAGTGAAGTTGTAGTCCCTAGGAAGTTGTGTTATCCTAGGGGAGCTTGCACAAGGGGATGAATTGGCTAGGTGTGTTAAGCTAATGTGATTTGTGAACTAGTAGACCTTTAGAAAGTTGTGTTATCCTAGAGGTAAATTCGTCCAATATATTTGACTATTTTGGCTAGGTGTGTTAAGCCAAGATAGGGTGATGTTGGTTTAGCATGAGTGATTTTTCTAGAGTTCACAAAAGGTTTGATGGAATGAGATTCGGTTTGATGGAGAGATGGATGAGGATGACAACTTTAATCTTAGACTTGATCCTAGACATATCTCTATTTAAAAAAACTCGATGTTGAAGAACATGCTAGACTTCCTATGGGAGAAAAGCAAACCTTTCAAAAAGTTTGAGATTTTGTTGATAGTAGAACGCATACAAAGTTGGATTATTCCTTGAAGCCTTTTTGTAGAAGTTATATACTAGTCTCTCTCTGACTTCAAAGAGCATTTCAAGGTGTTGTTCATGGGCTTTTAGACTTATCCTTTTGAACTTTGGTTTTGGGATCTTGATCTTTCAGGAAATCATTAGGAACAACACATATGTGGTTCAATTTGTCTCTTTATCTTAGCTTAATGAATTCCTTTTTATCAAAGACTCTTGCTTGCTTATGTTTCAAACTATATGTCTAATGTCCCATTCTCTTTCTCATCCCACAAGGTCCATTATGTGGAAATCAAGGAAAATAGGGCAAAAGTCTCCTATGTTTAACCTTATTGAAGACAAATGACGATAGAATTCAAGAACTTAGAAACCTCTAAGGATAGAATCCCTAGGGAAAGCAAGAGTGCTTAAATTCGTCAAAGGTATTTGTCTCCTCAAAGGGGTTTGAAATTTGAAGGTCTTGTGAATGTTCGTTTTCAAGTGTTTTCAAGAACCAAGCAATGTGTTCTTTCCTTCCAATCACTTTTACAATCCTAGGATGATGAGGCAATATCTTGTTGGGTTCCCACTTGGACGAATCCAGCTGCGCATATCTTGTACGAATGGCTAAATGCTTGACCACACTAGCTCCCCTCCATGGCACACACTTCTCAGGTCAGCCAAGTATTAGTACCCATGAATCTCCCATGGCATACCTTCCATTTCTACAACAAAACCACATGTATAACGTGGGGCGGCTTCAAAGGACATGACCTTTTGCACCAACAAGATAGACAAGTTTTTGGCCTTTTTCTAAACAAAGGGTTCTAATGCAGGCATTTTGTTCATGGGGGATTATCCAACATTGGCGAGAGTCCATTTCTATCCATCTCGTCGGAATAATCCTTGTGATTCTTGAACTTTCCTTAAGAATCCACACTTATATACCGGTTGGAAGTCGCTTGGCTTTAGCGTGTTCCTGGTTGGATCATTGCCTTGGGTGAGTACTTTTTCCCATAAGGCAGGCCCTCTAAGATAAACAAAAGTGAATAAACATATTCGTAGTTCGATCGACCTTTGTTTAAAAAAAAAGGGAGAACACTCGCAATAAGTTTACTCACATTCGCATGTTTTGTTCAATTTTAAAATGTCCAAATTGAAATGTGGAGGCAATATTTTATGCAACTTAGTGTCACCAAAAAGACTTTTGATTCTTAAGATCGCCGTGAAGCGTGAGAGAAGCACATACGCCCTTTCAAATGACACTACTTTGCAAAAAGGATTACAATGCACGAAAAACACATGTTCAATTTTAAACTCCTCAAAAAAATTATGAGTTATTTTTAAGCACCAAATGAAATGTGAGATTGCCTTGCTCAATTGTTAACCTTTAAACAAAATCTAGTATGTTTTTCTAAGGTTCTTTTTAGCCCCTTGGCAACTTTTGAAAATGAATTTGATTGTTTATTTTAGAACCCAAAAAGAAATTTTATTGTTTATTTTAGAACCCAAAAAGAAATTTAGTGTCCTAAGATCAATGAACTCATCAAATTCCTTAAAGAGTGTTGAAAAACACTTTGTACAAAATGAGCATGGTGTCATAATAAAAATTTGTTTGTTCTTTTTAAACCCAAAGTGAATTTAGTGTTCTTAAGGCCAAAGATATTCTAAAAATTTCTTAAAGAGTGTTGAAGAACACTTTAGTGTTTAGAAACATTTTGGATTTGGTGAACATGATGTCATGAAGAACTTCTTCCTTTGCTGCAACCTGAAAAAATGACAGAAAACCAAAGAGCAAAAGACAGAAAACAAGGTCAAAGATTAAAAAATCCTAAATTTAATAAGCACATGTTAATTTTAAACCTCACTATTTTTCTACGGTGCAATTTGCAGAAGCGATGTACTTTGGGGTGAAAGCGATGCTATATAGCACCGTGCGGTTGACTTTGGGCGACGCTCTGCAAAAACAGAGAGTGCAAAAGCAGCACGATAAAGGTAACGGCGTAGTTTGGAAGTGGCCTGGTTTGAAAATTTGAATTTTTTAGGCGGTAAAGATGGAGTGGCGGAGTTTGGAAAAAATGCAGTGCGATACAGCGCCACGATGCTAAATGCGGTGTAGTATAGCACCACGAGGGTGAACGCGGTGGAGTTAGGGGATTTGAAAAAATGACAGGTGGGGAGAAAACGCGATGAGGTTAGGAAATCAAGCGCGGGTCATTTTGGCACCGCTTCTCTGAAAGCGGTGAGGTATTGCGCTACAGTGCAATATAGCGCCGCGCGGCCATGTTTCCTGTGTCTACAAAAAAAAGTCAAAAACTACAGAATTTTTTGAAAAACGTGATTGAATTTTTGATTTTTCCCTCCTTCTAGCGCCAAAATGTGAACCCCTAAACCTTCAAATGCACAAGAGCAACAAAACACATTAGTTGTTAGATCAAATGCATGCAAACAAGTATGAGAGATTCCCCATTAAATCCATCTATTCAAACTAAATTAGGAAATGAAGAACACAATAAACTTTAAATAAAAGAGATTCAATCCTAATTAAGCTAATAGCATGATGATCTTATGGGGGAATTGGTGCCAATGAAGTGTTGCGATTGGCCTTTTCCCAATTCCTAAGTAGCAATGGTGTGTTATTGAGAAATGGTCAAATCTCTTAAGCATAGCCTTGTTGCAAATCTTGAAAGATGATTAATGGTTGATTGAAATGGACAAAATTGGTTCTCAATGTGAAGAGAGTAACTTTGCATATGATTGTGGATGAGAAATGAGGAGAGAAGCCTCCATTTTATAACTTTCAATTTGGAAGAGAAAGCAAGGTTTGAGCAATGTGGAACTATCTTTCAATCCAATGGTTGAATGTCACATGTCAAGATGTGAATGGTTAGTGGTTGTGCAGACTTTGGCCAAAGTGTCAATAAATGCATAAATTTGAAATTGAATTTGTGAGATGACTTGTTGAAGAGGGAAGAGAAATGAAGTTAATGTGACTTGGCTCAAGGTCAAGGACATGTAAGAGGTCTTAAATGCCTTGTTGGAAGGACTAAGTCCACTTGGCCTTTTTTAATTCAAATGAGGAAATATTCCGTTTTGATGCCTTGTGAGGGAAAATAGAGAATTAAATAAATCAAAGTAATTGAGTTATTGTGCAACTTGCATTCTCTAGAGGATTTTAATGAGAGGGATTAACTTAATTATGGTTTTGAATAATTTAATGACGAATTAGGAGATGTGACCATTTTTTGAATTTATGAATTGATTTAAGTCAAGAATTGAGAGGAAATGATTTATTAAATAAGTGATTTGATTTATTTAACTCAAAGAGGAATATGTTAGATTAAATCAAATAAGGTTTAATTTATCTAATTTAATAAGAGGACTTTAGAGAATCTAATCAAATAAAATGATTTATTTAATTAAACAAAAATGTAAGATTAATTAAATTAAATTGATTAATTTAATCAAAGGAGGTGATAGACTTAATCAAATAAATAATGATTCATTAGATTAATGGATCGAATTACGATGAAATGTTGAGAGTGTGATTTTAGAGGAAATGATGTTAGTGATTAGGATCAAGTGTGCCAAAACTGGAAATGTACATTTTCCATGTCTACATCACCAAGTTGACACTTTGTACAACATCCAGAAAACCTTCTCCATGTGCCAAACCACTCTACATAACTTTATCTTCCACTATTATTCTCTTCCTTTGCTCTAGGTGCACCAAAAATCCTTCAAATTGAGGTGGGCAATTTCAGTGTCTCTTACGCTAGACCAGTGATTTTGAATTCCACTCTAGCACTGCATGAGCGCAAATTCGTAGAGATTGAATGTTTTCAATTGAGAACTACTAGCACTGGAAAAGAATGAGAATGCAAGCTAAATGGCATATGTCATAGTAAAACTTCACCACCCACTAGAACTTATGACATTAATTTTGATAGAACGTTCATTTAATGTGGCATTCAATTTCATTCCTTGAAAAGATAGCCTGTAAATATGAATTATTTTTGAAATTCATGAAAATACAACTCAAGGTTAGACTGTACATAGCATTCAATGAGATGATGACACATTTCAAACCCAAGATAAGTCTGTAATGTCGCTTGGTCATGGAAACTTGGAACCTTATAACCAAACTTGGAAGTTTGGAACTTTTGGAAACCTCCGAATCACCGACTACAAAGAATCAAGATGTCTTTGACCAACAAGGACTTGCAACTCAACAAAGTGAACTAGGTCGGGGAATGTAAGAGTTATGGAAATTTAGAACTCCACAACATGGTTATAAAACTTTGAGGACTAGTGACTAAGGTTAGGAAAAGAAGAAAAACCACAAATTGTTCAAGAAAGTGAACCAATTTGGGGAATCAAGAATTTTTGAAACTTTAGAACTCTGTGACAAGGTTATAAAACTCTAAGGACTAGTGAATAAGATTAGGAAAAGTAGAAAAACTATGAATTGCTCAACAAAGTGAACCAAGTTGGGAAATCTAGAAGTTTTGAAAATTTAGAACTCTGTGACAAGGTTATAAAACTCTAAGGGCTAGAGACTAAGGTTAGGAAAAGCACAAAAACTACAAATTTGACCATTCACCAAGATAAATAAACAGCAAGGAATTGAAAATGAATGAGGTAAAAGTTAAAAAGACCTGAAAGACCAAAGGAGAGGGAGTTTAAAATTTTTGACACTAGTTTAAAAGTTACGGATAACAAGATTTAAATATAATGAGCTTATTGATGAATATAATAAGAGTCAACAAAAGGTTTCTGAACTTGAATTTTGGCTCTGGTTTAATGAATTAGTCAAAGTACCTTGATTAAAGCATGAATTCATATAAATCTTTAGTGGATTCGATAAATTATTAAGTAGTGATTGAGTTTGAGTATTGATGTGTGAGTTGTAATGCAATTTCACTAAGATTATGGATGTCTGGAATTAAAATCAGTGAATCACCTTATAGTTCATATTTTAATTATGTTAATAGTAAAACTTAACATGTACTCAGTGATTCATCAATCAAGTCAATGCTTAATAACATGGATAACAATCATTTAATGTGTAATATGTATATAGTATTTCAAACCATAGACTTTTTCTTCAAATGATAAAATAAATAATATAGATAATTTGAGATTTTTTATTGATTTTCACATGAAAGAGTACATAGAGGCATTGGCAATGAAAAATCATGCCCAAAGACAACTCTGTACAGAGCTGAGTTGGAACTCGAAAACTCATATTATTAAAGATTCAAAATTCAAATCACTGTATCACCTTTTCTAGCAACTTCCACTCTTCAGGTGGTGGAATTGATATTTGTTCTAACTAATTTTGTTTGACTTGAAGTTTTGTTATCATTTCATGATTTTAATTGGAACTTTTCTTGAATTCTTCAGTCAATTTTGCATTCAAAGTTATCAGTGTTCTGATTGAATCCAAATAGTTCACCACATCTAGGTTCTAAGGAAACTGGTCCAAATCTATCTTCCTTGCACCCTCCATCTTCTTTCTGAAATCATCCTTTCTAATGAATCACTCATTTGTGTCAAAATACTCTGGAAAACCAATCTCTATGACGTTCCTTACCTTTTCATCCACCTTCTTCATCCTATCTGCAGCCAAATGCAAATATTCCCTTGCTTCATGGATTCTCAAAATCCTTTCAATGATAGATGACAACTTCATTGAGGTAGCAATCTGATTAGTAATCCCTTTTTATTTCAAATAATTTTCACTGGCTTTGTAGACTCTTTGTAGAACTTGATTTGTATATTTCTCTAATGCCAACACATTTTTTTTGTCCACTAAATATTTGTTGAGCTTCTTATAATGTTGTCTGATAGCATCAATCAATTGAAACATGTCACACAAATGATCAATCCTTTGCATTATTTCATCCTAGATATTTTGTTTCATATGCCCCATTGTTTCTCTACAAAATGAAAAAAACTTATTTTGAAAAGAGTTGATTTTTTTTTTGCTTCCATCAGCTCTGCCTCCAATCTTTCATTTCTTTTTCTCTTTTTCTCTAATTTTTGTTCCCACTGTGCATTTCCATTCGCAATGCTTAGTCTTAAATTTTCTAAAGTGGATTTTTCCTCATCATATTTCTTGTTTCTCTCATCTAAATCTTGAATAACACCTACACTACATTCTACATAACCTACACTATCCAATTCAATCCATTTAAGCACTACTACAATGCAAAAATCAGAATCTCTCACATTAACACCACTGTTCTCATTTCAAAATTTCCAATACTCCCAATTTTTTCCAACCTTGCTCTCAGGTCGAGGCATACCCTATATAGGTCAAAAAAAGTAGTTATGCCTCCCCTTGGTCATGCATTTCAGTTAAAATGTGGCAAAGTTGCAAAATGCACCATTTTGCAATTTTTGCCAATTTCTAGTAAACCTATGCAAATGAGTTCCAAAACTCACTAAGCCTTTCCACTCCTTATCTAAATGATCACTAATGATCAATACATGTTCCTAAGCCTCTAACTCTATCTCAATGGTCAACAAGACCTTCATGGTAACATACCAAAAACAAAAATCAAAACTAGATTGCCTAATTTCCTAGTGTTTCCTAGGTGCTCCTGCACCATTCTCCCCCTCTCTGCACAAACACTAAGGAATGTGAGGAGAGATCAGTGACACATCAATTCCCTGCTTCTTGAACTGAGCTTCATCCACCCATGTAGCTTCAAACTCTGGCTTGTCCTTCCACTTGATGAGATGCTCCATGTACACTCTATGCCTTGTAGACTTCTCCACTCTGGATTCCAAGATCCTCTCTGCTTGTAGCTTGTCTTGAGTAGGTAAGGCTATGTTACTCACATCTTTGAAGATATCCCTGCTGTTCTAATCCACGTTAGTGATTGTTCCCTTATATATGATCATATCATCTACATTAAACACTGGGGAAATGCCCAAATCTGTAGGTAACTCCACCTTGTATGCATTCTTTCCATATTTGGCTAACACCTTGCATGGTCCCACTCTCTTCATCTGCAACTTGGTTGATGTTCCCTTCTGCAATCTAGATTTGTTGAGATGGACCATAACATAGTCTCCTACTGCAAATTGTAGATCCTTCCTAGTTAGATCCACCTTAGTTTTCAACTTTTGGGTAGCCTCGGTGACTGTCTTCTTCACCTGCTCCTGAATCTCCTTCATGGTCTAAGAGAAATCCTTTGCATGTCCACTCCTATGCTCCATAGCTCCTAGATCCTTGAGCTCACACACACCTCTTGGGTGCATTCCATACAATACTTCAAAAGGACTCTTCCCTGTGGTCCGGTTCACACTGTCATTGTAGGCATATTCAACCAGAGATATACCCAAGTCCTATGTCTATCCATTCTCCTTGGTTAGGCATCTTAGAAGTGTACCTAACACCCTATTAACCACCTCTATTTTCCCATCAGTCTGAGGATGGTAAGCTGATCCAAAAGACAAGTTGGTACCTAATCTGCTCCATAGAGTCTTCCAAAAATGGCTCATGAACTTCACATCCCTATCTGAAATAATGCTCAAAGATAATCCATGGATCCTTACAATTTCTTTGAAGAAAAGGTGAGCAATATAGCTAGCATCATGGGTGGTCTTGCAAGGGATAAAGTGACTCATCTTACTGAATCTATCTATCACCACATAGACACTATCAAACCCTGTCTTAGTCTTAGGGAGTCCTACCACAAAGTCCATGCTAACACACTCCCATGGTCTGTTAGGAATGGGTAGGGGTTGATATAAACCTGCATTACTAGCTCCTCCCTTGGATTTCATACACACTACACACTGCTCCACAAACCTCCTGACATCTCTTGACAACTTAGGCCAATAGTAGAACCATTGCACTAGTTCCAATGTCTTGTTGATACCAAAATTTCCACTAAGACTACCATTATGCTTCTCCTGGATGAGATTCTTTCTCATTGATCCTTTTGGAACACATAACTGATTCCCCTTGAATAACAATCAACTTTGCAATGTATGAGTATTGACTATGAAAGTGATTCTCAAAGTCAGAACATACCTTATAGGCCTCCGAGAAGTTCTCATCTTCCCCATAGAGATCCTTGAAACTCTCTATTCCAATGCTCTTGATCTGTATCTCTTGCACGGTCAACAATCTTCTACTTAATGCATCTGCTACCTTGGTCAACTATCCCTTCTTGTGCCTGATGGTGAAAGTAAAAGCTTGGATGTATTCCATCCATTTCAAATGTCTATTGCTCAACTTCTCTTGAGTGTTGATATAGCTCAGTGTATGATTGTCAGTAAAGACTACAAACTCTTTAGGTAGAAGATAATGCCTCCACTTCCTAAGTGACTGTACTAAAGCATAAAGTTTTAGGTCATAGTTAGAATACTTCTTCTTAGCTTCATTGAGCTTTTCATTAAAGAAAGCTATAGGTCTACCTTCTTGACTTAGCACTCCTCCTACTGTAACTCCACTGGCATCACATTCCATAGTAAAAAACTTATCAAAGCTAGGTAATAAAAGAATAGGTTGAGTTGCCACTTCTTTTTTGAGTTTCTCAAAACCTTTGTCAGCTTCTTGAGTCCACTTAAATTTAGTCTTTAAGCCACCTTTGATTGTATCAAGGACTAGTGCACATATGCCACTAAAGTTCTTGATGAATTTCCTATAAAATTGAGCCAATCCATGAAAACTTCTTACCTCTATCCTTGTGATTGGTGTAGGCCAATTTAGGATAGCTTGCACCTTGCTTGGATCCATTTTCAATGATCCTTGTGACACTAAAAACCCCAAATACACAAGCTCGTGTTTGAAGAACTCACATTTCTCTAGCTTGAGGGCTAACTTCTCTTCTTGCAATCTCTTAAGAACCAACTCCACATGCTTTAGATGTTCTTCTACTATCAAGTGCTAAAGATGAGTATATCATCAAGATATACCACCACACATATCCCTGTAACTTCTTTGAGCACTTCATTCATGAGCCTCATGAATGTGCTAGGGGCATTAAAGAGGCCAAATGGCATAACTCTCCACTAATACAACCCATCAGTTGTCTTAAAGGTTGTCTTCCACTCATCTCCATCCTTAATTTTGATCTAATGGTATCCACTTTTGTGATCCAACTTGGTAAAGTATTGAGCTCCTCCAAGACAATCCATCAAGTCCTCAATCCTAGGAATAGGGAACCTATACCTAATTGTGATTCTATTTATAGCTCTTGAATTAGTGCATAACCTCCACTTGCCTCCTTTTTTGGTTGCTAAGACCACTGGTACTGCACATGGGCTAATGCTCTTCCTAATCAATCCTTGATCTAACAACTCCTGCACTTGTCTAGCTACCTCTAGATTCTGATCTGGTGTAAGATTATAAGCTGCTTTGTTTGGAAATGAAGCTCCTAGTATGAAGTCAATTTGATGGTTGATGGCTCTCTTTGGAGGTAAGGTTGCAGGTGTACCATCACTAACTATGTCCTTGAACTGTTCTAACAACTTCTGGATTGCTCCGGGTATGACTGATTTCTTAGTCTTGTCCTCCACCTTGGGTTGCAACATAACCACATATCCTTCACCTCCTTGATGTAGGTTGTTAAGGAACTCTTTACCACTGCTTAACAAGACACTAGGGGTCTTTGACTATCCTTCTTCCTCCTCTGACAGTGACTGTAATTTAAATGTCTTTCCATCCTTCTTGAAAGAAATGTTGTTCTCTTTCCCATCATATATGGCACCTCTGTCATACTACCATTGTCTACCCAATAGAAGATGGCATGGATCCATGGGTAACACATCACATAACAACTTATCTTTGTAACCTCCAATGGAGAACTCCACCATTGTTTGTTCATTGACAAGAACACTCTGCCCTTTGTTCAACCATGTTACTTTGTAAGGGTTAGTGTGGGGTACCTTCTCCAATTTCAACTTCCTTACTGCCTCTTTTGAGATTATGTTATCAGTAGACCCTGAGTCCACTATAACCTTACACACCTTTCCAAGGATTTTGCACCTTACCTTGAATAAGGCTCACCTTTGCTTTGGCTCTTCCTTGACCGGTTGTCTGATCAAAACTCTTCTAAACATCAGGTTCTCCCCCATTTCTGACTCAATGTGATTAAACTCTGGTGATTTGGTACTCATGGTGTCCTCTTGAGCATATGCCACTCTCTTCTCAGTACTTGATGAAGATGCTTTCTCCGGGCACCTATAAGCTAGATGTCCTATTTGACCACAATTATAACATTTCATACTAGCAAAGTATGAGTTGCTTCTTCCTGCTCCTCTTCCTCTATTTGATCCTCCTTGAGATCCTCTACCTCTTCCATAACCTCTTCTAGAAGGTGTTTCACTTCCATGCTTTGTGAGTTTGGATTCCCCTTGGTTTCTTTGTTCGGTTCCTCTACCTTGATAGACACCTCTATGTCCTCTTTGATCTCTGCCTTGGCCTCTACTCTTAGAAGCCTGATCTTGTTTCCTCTTGCTTCTTTCCTCAATCTTAATGGCCAATTGGTAGCATTGGTGTACTGTCTTGGGACTTAAAAGAGTCATCTCCTCTTGAATGTTCCACTTCAAGCTGTTAAGATACCTAGCCACCTTGATAATTTCATCTTTTGAAACATTAGACCTCGTACAAAGTTTTTGAAACTCCTCTATGAAAGTGTTCACATCTTGGTCTCTTGGCCTCGAGCTTTATCTCTTCTTATGTAACTGAATCTCATAATCATCTGGTATGTATGCTTCTCTCACTTTTGCAACCATACCCTTCCAAGTTGAAATAGGCTTCTTGCCTTCCTTTTCCCTCTCTGTCTGAATGAATTTCCACCATGTCAAGGCAGATCCTCTCAATCTTGATTCGGCCACCTTCACCTTCTATGCTTTAGTGACTCCATCACACTCAAAATGGTTTTCCATGCCTTCTATCCAATCCATGACTAGATCACCTTCCAATTTGCCACTAAACAGTGGTATGCCTTCAAGTGCTTTTCCACTCAAAGCTTTCAATGCCTTCAAGAATGGTTCTTCTTGCAGAATAGGGTCAAGTTCAGGGTTCTTGTCTTCCTCTGCAACCTCTTCACTCTTTGGTACCCTGCCTTCCAATCTATCACTGACCTCATCGGCCTTGATTTGCACATTACTCAATATCTCGTCAAGTTGGGCTAATCTTTCCCTCAATTTCCTATTGTCTTCCTCTTGTTCTTTGACCTTCTTTTCCAGCTCAATGTTTGTCACCATGGTTGTGGAACCACTATATTCAAGGTCTGACATACAAGATTCTATCCCAGATCTTTAACTTGCTCTGATAGCAATCTGATAGGGAGGTTGAATGAAACAATCACTGTGTCATGCTATGGGTCCTACTTGGAAGACCCCTATGGTGTCCCACTTCACCACCTTAACCTATAGGACCTGTCTCTTGACTAGGCTCCCCTAGTTCTCCTTGCCAACCCATCTACCAATACATATTCTTCCAACCAAGACAACCTTGGTGCTTTCTTTGCAATTCTTCCCGTAGCCCTTAATCCACCCTAAAGGCTAACCTACTCCCAATACTAGATTTCATCTTTGCAAGGGTGTGGAGATGTTTCAATAGGTTCACACCATCACTTGATGGTTCTTGAGGGTCCATCTACCTTCATTTTCCCATCACTTCCACCAAACAATCATTTAGGGTTAAAAAGGCTACTAGCCTAGGAATTCCAATTAGATTCAGTAGCTTTGATATGGGTTTATTCGACTTCTTCCATTTCATCATTAGATTCATCATTAGATTCTTTGTTTCCATGTTCATCAAGATGTTCTATATTCCACAATTTTCAAAACAAAAGATCTTCTTTGTTATCTCCATACTCTGCAAGAGCTATTGGATCACCTAGATCCTTCCTCATAGACCAAAAGGCAGTAATTTTTTATCGTGACCATTTTTTATCTGTAACTTCCTTCTCAAGAGAACCTGGAATTTTTACTCTACTAGATGGTTTATCACTTCTTTCATAAAAAATGTTGTATGTCATGATTGTCTTTCGGTGCAATGCCATAAATTTTGTGAACAATTGTTCAAAAGAAATACCATTCTCAGCAACAAATTTCTCCATTGCTATTTTGACCTCATCCCAAGAATTCTTGTTTCTCAAGTTTTCAAGCAAGGTTTTACTTTGATGTTGAATTCTACTTGCAGTATTCTTATTGGGAACAATCATTGATTTAATGATGTCACATGGATCATATTACCAGTGATGGATAATATCAAAATAAACAAAATCAAAAGATTATGTGCCACACTAAATGCTTTTCTATCGAATGTGAACTCTTCACATTAAAAAGGTAAAGAAGGAAATAAGGTTTTTTTTTCTAATTGAGAAAGTGTAATTAATCAACACTTTGCATCTACCTTACATATTCCAATGTAAAAACCCTTTTTTTGTCACATGTATTGGTTGTACTCCTGATCCATAAAATCTTAGCATAGTATATTCTTCCATTAAGTACTAATCAGCCAATTGTATTTATTTTCCTAGTTGAATGTAGTTTCTACATGACATAGGTAATCTAGGCATTAGATTATTTACATTTGCTTGATGCAATGGAGCTAGAAATTAGTCTACAAAATGACTGTAGTTCCTTCGAGAATCATGCATCCTTACTTCAGTGGTCCATTCATATACTGGAGCCATTTTATTTTCCTCGGCATTACTATAGGGCTAAATCTAAAGCTGGTTGGTTTGAAACATTCCTCTAAATTTGAATAGAAAAATATAGCACTAGTAGGTTGTGAACCTAAATGTCTTGGTGGAACCTGCTTTAATCATTAAAAATTGTTTATGCATGAATTATACAATGTGCTGAATAAAATTATATTTGACATGTTGAACACCATAATGGATATTATATACCATTTCAAGGAGGCTTACACACACTTCCAAATTGCTATCCAGATGGAGACAAAATGCTAGCATGGAAATAGTATCATGAACCCATGGTTTAAAAATATCCAAATCATATGGAGACTTATAATCACCTTTCAATTTGTTTCTACCCTAAACTATCTTATTTAAGAAAGAATTTTTCTCCCTTTCTTCCACTGCTTCATAATCACTAGTAAGCTTTTCTAGGTCAATATGGACATTTCCAAACTCTTTGGTTTTAAACCCCAACACTTTTCCAACTTATTCTGCATTAATGGATAGTAAATTTTTTTTACTATATTAACAATTGCTCTTTTTTTATCGTCATAATTTTGGGCACAAACCATGATAAATTTTGTGCAAGGGAAAACCTCATGTAACATCATGCACCCTAATCTAGTTACCCACGGTGCACTGATACTATTAAATTGTGTTTTCTTTGTAGCCTATTCCGAGATGAAAATATAAGTTTTGAGTTATGCCTACCATAGATTTCAGGTCATAAATATCATGATACCCATCAGTGAAACCTAGTGTTTTAAGCAATTTTGCATAATGTATTTTTTTATCAAACATTGCTCTAGTGGTACTGGTGGTAGACATTCTTATACAATGTGAAATTATGAATTCCCTAATACCTATTAGTCCTCCTAGATTTATCTTAATTCTTAAGTCTCTAAACCCTAAACCTAGTTCCCAAACTCAAAGTTTGACAAAATAAGATTTTAAGAAACGTCAAACGATGAACATTGAAACGTAGCCATAGGAATTCTTTCACTTACCTAGATTTTGACTCTTCAAAAAATTAATGTTGATAGTCATGGAATTTGGAATGGATTTGTAGTTTGTTGGAAGACTAGAAGTGGAACTATGGAACCCAAAATAGGGTGGTGCACTGCAATGGGAAATTTGTAGACATAAAAAAAATCACTTCACACTTAGTAGTACAAAGTGTTTTTTTCTCCAAATTGGAACATTAAAGTGAATGAAACATTGAAATGTCTTAGGTCTACATGTTGCAATTTCTAAACCATTGATCTTTCTAAATCTAACGATTATAGGGTTATTCTGAAGGTATAATTTTGCAAGCCTATCGCTTTGTGCATTTCATTCTGGAATGCAACTACAACCATACATCAAATTTTCTTCGAATGGTTGAAACTTGAGTAATTTGTGATATGTGTTGGCAAAAAAAGGATAAACAACTGAGAGGGGGTGAATTAATTGTTGTAGAAATTAAACTTATTCAAACTTAATCAACCTTTAATCTCAAATCTGATAATGAAGAGTGCAAGCATAAATCAACATCACATCAGAAAGACATCAACACCAAGATTTTATATGTGGAAACCCCGTTAGAGGAAAAACCACGATGGATGTTAGTCCACAAGATTATACCCTATTAAAAGTATAATGAAGAATGAATAAAGAATGCACGTGCATTCAGGCACACTACCTAGAGCTCACTTCTCAAAGGGAAGGCTCGTTGCCTTACATAAGACAATCAAATTAAATCCATCTGACAAACATGAACTGAGAAATTAGCTTCTTCATAAGCCTGATTACAATTCTAATTAGGCACAGATACACTTCTTCACACTTCACTCAAACTTCTTCGCAACCTTCTCTGCATTCTGATGATTTGATCTTTATTCACACATACACACATAGTTTACTTGAGAATACACCACACACACACACCAAAGTGGAGAAACAATCGTTCTTATATATCGGCTACATGGATTTACATCTACTATGTCGGCCTCAATACATGAATAAATATTAATGTGCACCAAACTAATTCGATCACAACATAGAGAGGACCTAAATAAACTTCCTCAAACATGCCAAGCATTCATAAATTAATTCATATGGATCTACAACACGCTACCACCATCGTGTCAGCCAAGAACATGAAAAACTTAAACACACAATGAAAGATCTTCAATCACAAACACATTGATCAACATGGACTTACCAAAATGATGAAGCACTATCTAGAAACATTACTAAACAACTTAGGAACATACACAATAATTCAATTGACCAAAATTTTAATCTCTTCTTCCAAAAAAATCTGCTATAGTAACAGAATAACTGTAGGAACATAGAACTTCATAAATACCTTCAATCTTAATGCATACCACTAAAACCTCCAAAAAAACATACTAGATAGGCTGAGCAATAAACCCTTTAATGCACGTCTTTTGATAATCAACATACAAAAATTTCCATCACTTTGACCTTCTCAACTTCACTGACTGCATGTAATATATTTATTATGATTTTCTCAATCTCCTCGACATATATAGCCTTCAAAATCATCAATGCTAATAGTGTTGACATTAATGACAACCACATATCAGCAACACAACCTTAGCATCCAAAAATCTCCCCGTTTGGTATTGATGGAAACACATGATGTGAAAAATACCATCAAGCACAACTAGCATACTTCTCCACCTCTATTCTATAGATCTCTTACTTAGATTTCACATTCCTCTCCCACTAAATATTTTTTCACATTTCTCCTCTCCCTTTATTCCTTAGGGATTTTTCACATTTCTCCTCTCCCCCTTTGACATCAATGGAAAATTTACACATGCTTTGAACCATATAACTGAATCTTTTGACTACTCTCCCTAAGTAGCAGCCACCATAACATCAATTTGAAACAAGATCTGATTGTGAGTACACATATTGATGCAAATACTTGCATCTTAGTTCATATTAGGAGGGGAAATCACCCCTAACTTACTTCTGAGATGCTCAAAAGTATCCTTAGGCAATGGTTTAGTGAAAATATTTGCAATTTTTTCCTTAGTAGGTACATATTCTAGTCTAACTTATTTCTCATTCACTTGGTCTCTCAAAAAGTGATACTTGATAGATATATGCTTTGTTTTTTAATGTAGCACCAGATTCTTAGAAATGTTTATGGCACTTGAGTTGTCACAAAATATAGAAATTGTCTCATCATACTCAACCTTGATATCTCTCAACATTTGTTTCATACACAACACTTGAGTACACTTGTTTGCAGCAGCAATATATTGTACCTTAGCAATAGACAAGGAAATGGAATTCTACTTTTAACTTGCAAAGACACCAACTTCTTTCCTAAGAAGAATGCACCACCACTTGTTCTTTTCTTGTCATTTACATCTCTTGCCCAATCCGTATTTGTAAAGGAATTTAAAGTAAGATCATCATCCTTTGGATACCATAACCCAAAGTCAACTATTCCTTTAAAGTATCTAAATATTCTCTTTACGGTAGTCACATTTGATTCCTTTGGATCAACTTGATATCTAGAAACCATGCATACAACATTCATAATGTCTGCTTCGGTCTGAGTCAAATACAGCAATCCACCAATCATTGACATGTATCTTGTTTGATTATCCTTAGGAGAGTCATCATTCTATGTTAGCTAACATCCAATTACCATGGGTGTACCAACTAGTTTTGAATCTTCCATGCCAAACTTTTTCAGTAACTCTTTCAAATGCCTAGATTGAGATATAAAGATTTTATCATTTAACTGAGTAATTTGCAATCCTAAAAATAATTTCATCTCTCCTATAATTGACATCTGAAATTCACTTTTAATTTCATCAAAAAAATTCATACATAAGTCATCATCACCTTCCAAAATAATTTCATCGACAAAGACTTCAATAATCAATTCTTTATCCTTATCCACTTTGAAATATAGATTGTTGTCAACAATACCTTTATTGAATCCAAGCTTCAACAAGTATTTATCCAGTCTAGCATACCAAGCTCTAGGGGCTTGTTTGAGTCCATATAGTGCTTTCTTCAATTGGCAAACCATGTATTTTTCATCAGTCAGTTGAAATCCATCTGGTTTCTCAACATAAACCTCTTCTTCTAACTCACCATTCATAAATGTTGACTTCACATTCATTTGATAGAATTTGTAATTTTTGAAAGTAGCATAAGCAAGAAATAACCTTACAACTTAAATTCTATCAATAGGGGTACCCTTTGCATACTAGTCTTTCTTTATTTCTGATCACTTCACCTTGTTCATTCAACTTATTCCAAAAAACCCATTTAGTTCCAATCACATTTTTGTCTTGAGGTCTAGGAACAAGAATCCATGTATCATTATTCTCTATCTACATTAGTTCTTCCTTCATTTCTTCCATCTAATATTCATCTTTGCATGCTTCATTGAAATTGCTAGGTTTTGTCTTGGATATCAGACAATATTCTTCTACAATTTTTCTTCTAGTCTATACACCTTTGTTTTTGTCTGTATGATCTAACTTTCATAATGAGTTGGCTTTACATACCTGGGGATTTTAGGTTCTTCTATTCTTTCTTTTGCATTTCCATTATCTTCTTCTTCAAAACCTTATTGATTCACTGAAACAATTTGAACTTGATTTTGGGTATGTGCATTCTCCCCATTCTTGGTACTATCTTGTTGGTCATCTGAATCATATCCATAATACCTAGATGATCTGTCAATATCCTCATCAACTCTGGCATTAGCACTCTCAACCATCTTATTCAATATTTTATTGTAGCACTGGTAGGATTTTCTCTTAGTAGAGTAACCTAGAAAGATTCCTTCATCACTTATAGCTTCAAACTTTCCTATATCTTCATCTCTTTTAATATAACATCTACTTCCAAAGATTTTGAAATACTTAATAGTAGGCTTATAACCAAACCATAACTCAAAAGGGGTCTTACCAGAATTACCATTGACATTCACTCAATTGATAGTGTATACAACAGTTCTTATAGCTTCTCTCCAGTAGGTATGAGGAACATTACCTTCCAACATTATAGTTTTGGCAGCATCTAAAATTGTTTTGTTCTTTCTCTCAACAACTTCATTCTATTGTGGGGTTCGAGGAGTAGATAACTGTCTATTTATTCCATTATCTTCACAAAATGAATTGAACTCTTGGGAAGTGAATTCACCACCTCTGTCTGATCTCAAGAATTTGATCTTCAAAACTATCTCATTTTTTTCCATAGCCTTGAAGGTTTTGAATTTCTCTAATGCCTCATGTTTTTCTCTTAAGAAGGTAACCCATACCATTCTAGAATAATCATCAATAACATAAATTACCTTTCTCCTTGTAGACTTCTGATTCTAGATGGACCAAATAGATCAATATATACCAGATCTAGTACTCCATTGGAATGGTGTTTGCTCCTAAATGAAATTCTTGTCTGTTTTCTCATCTAACATTCCTTGCATATAGTGTTAGTAGGCTTCACTAACTTAGGTAGATTTGTGACTACTTGTGTGGAGATATTTTTAAAAATGTTATCAAATTTCACATGACACAACGTTCTATTCCATAACTATCTTACATCAATTTGAGCAGTCAAACTTTCACTAGCAACATTTAAGTGAAAAATATTACCTCTTGTCTTTGTACCTGAAGCAATCACACTTCCTGAGCTTCCTAATATTCGGCATTTACCATCTTTGAACTAAATATTATAACCTTTGTCAACCATCTGTCTAACACTCAATAGATTGTGCTTCAAATCTTCAACATATAGAACATCATCAATATTACATTTTCCACCAAGAGAAATAGTACCTCTACCACAAATCACACCAGCATTGTTATCTCCAAATATTACTACACCACCATCATATTTTTCCAAGCTTAGAAATTTTCTTTTATCACTAGTCATATGATGTTAGCATTCGTTGTCAATCACCCACTCATCCTTCTCATCAATTCTGGCTGCAAGAGCTTTCCCAATATTCCGATTACTAGCTAATTCAGTGGAAATCAAACCATTTTCATTGATAGTAATAAATACCCATTCATCTTCATTTCCAATTTCTTTATCAGATTCATCATCAGTTACACCTTCTTCAGTATAATAACATTTTTTCTAAAATCTAGTCTTCTCAAGTTTGTCCTTAGAAACTCTTTTAGGATAACTTGATGCAAAATGACCTATCTTACTACAAGAAAAAAAATTAATAGGTAACTTTCCTTTGTACTTTCCTTGTCCTCTGGCTTCTCTTCTCACAATCTGTGCTTCCAGTTCTTCTAGCTCTCTTTCTTCATCTTCAATCAATTTCATTTCTTCTTCATATTTTAATGTTTTCCTAGAACTCTCAGATCATTTCTCTATTGGCTTTTTCGAGATATAGTAGCTTTGAATGCAGAATTTATCTTAGGTGAAGATTCACCAAATTCACTCAACTCAAAGGTAGTTAGTTTTCCAATTAGCATGTCTCTTGTCACATTTTTTATAGTCCTAAGCTTTTGTTTTGTAAGAATTAGGCATACATCTAAGTATTTTAGCCCCAATTTCATCTTCTTCTAGGACTCCACCAATACATCTAATGTCCATCACCAGTTCATTTATCTTTTGTACGAAAGAAAATTATTTTTCATCTTCAATCATCTTCATGTTCTCCCACTTTCCTTTCAGACTTTGTAGCTTAAAAAATTTTACTAGTGCATCTCCTTCATACAATGTTTCCAACTTTTTCTAGATATCATGTATAGTCTTCAGACCTATCAAATGTTTCATCTTTGAATCTGTCAAAGCACTCAACAATGCTTCTATAGCCCTGGAATTAGTTTTTGATTCCTTGATCTCATTAGCAGAGGAGGGAGCATTCTAAGGATTAGTATATGCATTCTTTGCTATATTCCAGAAAGGCTCATCAATGCAATTCAAGTGACACTCCATTCTGACTTTCCATAGAGAGTAGTTTGTACCATCAAATCTAGGACTACCCTTCTTGTATGATGTCATCTCTGATCACCTCAAGTTGTTAGACTTCTTTAGAGGAACTAGCTCTGATACCAATTATTGGAAAAACAAGGATAGACAACGGAGAGGGGTGGGGGTGGGGGGGGGGTGAATCAGTTGTTGTAGAAATTAAACTTATTCAAACATAATCAACCTTTAATCTCAAATCTGATAATTAACAATGCAAGCATAAATCAACATCAAATTAGATTCACATAAACACTAATATTTTATATGTGGAAACCTTGTTAGGGGAAAAACCACAGTGGATGTTAGTCCACAAGATTATAACCTGTTAAAAGTATAATGAAGAATGAATAAAGAATGCACGTGCATTCAAGAATACTACCTAGATTTCACTGCTCAAAGGGAAGGTTCACTTCCTTACAAAAGACAATTAGATTAAATCCATCTAACAAACATGAACTAAGAAATTAGCTTCTTCATAAGCCTGATTACAGTTCTGATTAGGCACAGATACACTTCTTCACACTTCACTCAAACTTCTTCACACTCTGCTCTGCATTCAGATGATCTAATCTTTATTCGCACATACACACATGGAATACCCGAGCATACACCATAAAACACACCAAAATGGAGAAACAATCATTCTTATATATCCGCTACATGGATTTACATCAACTACTCTGTTGGCCACAAAATATTGAATGAATTAGAAACTATCAACCTCAATACATCAATAAATCTTAATGCGCACCAACCTAAGTTAGTCACAACATAGAGAGGACCTAAATAAAATTCCTCAAACATGCCAATCATTCATAAATTAATTCATAGGGATCCACAAAATGCTACCACCATCATATCGGCCAAGAACATGAAAAACTCAAACACACGATGAAAGATCTTCAATCACAAACACATTGATCGACGCAGATGTACCAAATTGATAGAGAATGATCTAGAAACATCACTGAGCATCTCAAGAACATACACAATAATTCAATTGACCAGAATTGTAATCTCTTCTTCCAGAAACATCTGCTACAGTAACAAAATAATTGTAGGAACATAAAACTTCATTACTTCCTTGAATCTTGATGTGTACCACTGAAACTTCTAGACAACATACTAGATAGGCTCAACAATAAACTCTTTAATTTGTGTCTTTTGATAATCAACATATAGAACTTTCCATCACTCTGACCTTCTCAGATTCATTGACTTCCTGTAATATATTTATTACAATTTTATCAATCTCCTTGATATATACATCCTTCATAATCATCAATGCTAATAGTGTTGACATCAATGACAACCACATATCAGCAACACAACCTCAGCATCCAAAAATATGAACTTAAAACAATAAACATGTTTTTTACTTTTAATTTTGTTTTAAAATTTAGTGAGATAGGATTGACATCAAGGCCAAGGGGTCAGTAACTAAACATTGCAAAGGACTTAAAAAAATGAATAATGATACTAGGAATTGGGAACCAGGGGAGTAGGTCAACAAGAAATTAGAAATTTGGAAATCAATAATATTTTGGTAAACCCTAACAAGAGTGACAATGTCACAACTTTTAGCATTTATAATGGTTTTTTGTCAATTTGATGGCAACTTTCTTTTAAATTTGCATGCAATTATTTCATAAATAAATAAAACTTAATTTATTAAAGGAAAAAAAATGATTTGAATAGATTCATAGATACTTATTACTTAATTTTGAACTCATAAAACAACTCTTTACTGTAAGTGTAAATGAATAACGAAGAATCACACAAGTTACAACACAACCATTTATTTTATTACAATTGAATTACAATGTCACATTATTAAAAAACTTTTTAAATACAAGTAGTTGTAGAGTAGGCAAGCTCCTGTTTTGTATAAATAACATATTTCACTTTACATAGACACAATTTATTCCAAGTTGTTGCTCATGACAATGGGTTACAAATTGATTCCAATGTCCAAGCTTTTGTTGGTAACTACTTAATACAAATTTGTGTCTAAAAATAAATGCAAGGGATTTGCCAACTATATTAGGGAAAAGGGGGCTCTAATCATGCTGGGGAAAAGGGAGTTGTAAAGATACAAAATATACTTATCTCGTTTGAAAACTAGATTCATGCAAAAGATGAGGGGTTGTAAAACTACTCCCATATTTTACCTACAACCTCAATGCACTGGGATAACACTTATCTCCATCAAAGCTCCTCATCCTAGTTCAAAACCTATTTGAGAAGTCAGGTTAAACAAATCAACTTCTTTCCAATTCAACCCATTTTGAACTTGAAGGAAATTGGTCTTTTACTATATATCTACATAAATGGAGGTAGGATAATCAACAACATCCCCAATAGTACGACATCTTCTTCATGATTCCTTATTAACCCTAGAAAATGAAAACCCTTATGACACTATCCACTATAGTCTATCACTATCCCTATTTATGGGCCACCAATGCTACTACCAACCTAATCCCTTTTTGCTTGTGACTTTTGTCACTGTTCATGCGAGGTTGGGTATAATGATAATCATAATTCGTGCAAACCAAAAAAGTAACTTAATCGATTCGTGTAACTTAAGTCTTACAAGTTACATATACAATTAAATTGTTTAATTTGATTGATGTCTGGCTACATACCAATTGTACCTAAAGTTGACAAGTTGTCAAAATCACCAATACCACTCAAATGATATGAAATCATTACAAATATTGTTTCATTAAAGCTATGAGCTATCGAATAAATTGATTTGAATGTTCATATTGATTTAATTGTCGCCTGCAATACAACTATCACACTTTCTTCAAAAAGATTGAGAATTTCAATTAAATGAAATGTATAGCATTGAGGCATTGAAAAGACAGAATGAGCCTTGATCTCACCACATGTCTGCATCTAATGATTCTAGTGTTATTCTGGTGGTTTCAATTCACAAGTCTAGTGCTTCAGAGATTTACTTCTAGAATGCAACTACAACATTCCATCAAAAATTCTTGAACAATCATGGTTATATTGATTTATAAGGTTGATAAATTAATAATTCGGCCTTGTCTGGCCTTTACATCCTTTTTGTAAAACGTTCTTAAGTTTCTAATCCTTGGTCCTATGTTTAACCATGAAAGTAGATGTGAGATATTTTAAATCAAATGACAATAAGTAAAGAAAATCAATAGTTTCTCTTTTAACAAATGAATTAATTTGAACACAAAGTCTTAGAGATGAATATATACGCATTCTGACCTAACAAATAAACATTTAAGAATAATCATGAAGATTCAAGAAACACAATTCATTCATAATTAAAAGGAAGCATTAATAAATACATAGATTTAGAAATATATTATTTTATCTCTCTAATGCAAAAAATGTGGATTCACAAACCCGTCACCCCACACCCTGTACAATCAAAAAGAGCTCAAAAGCTAATACCCTCCCTTATCATTAAGTGTCACAAAAGAATTCATGCATGTTGTTAAAATATTGGAGGTGTTGTGACTCTATACAGTTATAACTGCATTTCAATAACTAAATTGTGAAATCCAACGCATTCTTCTTCTAAAATGAAAATCACCCTGTTGTACTCGACATTATTGGTTTTCTCTTTCCACACAACTGAACGCAACTAGGAAATGATGTTGAATTCCTCTTGTTCATGCCAATTCAAATATGGTTGCATGATGGGCACAAGTTCATCTTCCCATTCCTTGATATCACCAAGAAGTACCATTTTGAGGAAACTTTGAGTCTTGAGTTGAAAATATTACCACTTTTCCTCATATGTAGGCTCACTTAACTTCACCGGAAGGAAGTGACCATTTATTTTCCAAGAAAAAAGTGCCAATTTGCTATTAAATATTATGTAAAACCTCAAGTTGGTGTTTCAAAGCATTTGAGAAGACATTCCTTAATGGCACTGTATAATTCATTAAATGAGCTGACACATCGAAAGTTGTGCATCTCGTTGAGGTCACCCCATCGCTAAGTAACAAAACTCTATAACCATCTGTCGAGAGTTCTAAATTTTTAATAAATTTTGATATTTCTACTACATAGGACATGTTTGGATAAGACTTGAAAGTTACCGATAGATCAGGTGGTCGAGTAGTTTTGAAACTTCAGAACCTGGTGACTTGGTTAGGAAATTTGGCACAACCGTGAATAGATTATAAAACTTACGGAAGCCATGACGTCATAAAAAATTCACATTATTTTATAAGGTTGATATTGATAATTCGGCCTTGTTTGGCCTTTACATCCTTTGTGTAAAACCTTAAGTTTTTAAGCCTTGGTCCTACATTCTTCCTAGGCGTGCCTTCTTTTAAAAACAAAACTTTATGCATGTGCATATTTCATTGTCTATTTTGATTGATGAACAATATAAAGGAAAAGGAATAGTGTGTTTTGATCTCACCATGTGTTTGCATCTAGTGTTATTCCAAAGGTTTCAATTAGTAAGTCTAGTGCTTCAGAGATTAACTTTCAGATTGAAACTATAGTCGTCCATCAAAAATTCATCGAATAGTCATGGATTATATTAATTTGCACTGACGTCTAGCCTCATAAATAATAAATGTGTTGACACTTGTCTGCATTCCAAACTCTTTATGAAGGAATTTGAATGTATGGAAAATTATCCTGGAATTTGATAATTTTGCCAACCACACTATCTTTTTTAGTGGCATATTCATTTATATTGCCACTAATTTTTTTTATTAATTTGAGATTATGTATAATTCGCCAATGATTTTTTTTTTTTCTTCGCAAAAAGGTTTTAATCACCAACATTTTTTTTCTATTTTGAAAATAGGATTAATTCACCAATGGAAAAAAAATTGGTTTGAATAATCGCCAATGAAAAATATTTTATTCATTTAAAAAAAATTGCAACTTGCCACGATTTTCCACAGTCTTCTAGCGATTATAAAAGATTCGCTACTTGGGATTATTTATTTTTGCCGGAAAAAAAAAATCACCAATAAAAATAATATTTTTATCGAGAAGTATACAAGATTCGCCAAGATTTTACACCTTCGCCGAGGGGGAGGTTTCTTAAATTTTCCCTAATGACGACTTTAGATAGGTTTGACATCTAGGATCTTGTTAGTTTTCCCAAAGGAAGGAATCCCATTGGTTACAAGTGGATATTTAAAAACAAATTTGGAGTAGATGGTTGGTTAGAGTGGTACAAGGTCAAATCAGTGGCTAAGGGATACTCCCAAAGAGAGGGAGTTTATTTTGGTTAAATTTTCTCTCATAATTCTAAATTGACTTTTATTATATTCCTATTAACTATTGTTGTTTCTTATGATTTTGAGATAGAGAAAATGGATGTTAAGAATTATTTCTTGCATGGGGATCTTGAGGAGTGTTGATGCAAGTGTTACTCACACACCAACATATAGATAAATTCTCATAGAGTATCTCAGGAACCTACCTTTCTTAAAAGACTCCACCAGGAAACCTAAATCTAAGGCAAACTTAGCTTGATCCCATGGCTCATTTATGTGTAGTCTTGAAACAGTAGGTTTACTTAGGGTTCATTGTGATATTGCTATTAAACACAAGAGGTAAATGCTCATTAAAATTGGCTAGTATCAAAAAAATAGAAACGTAATCTTAGTCTAATCATTCAACAACTTCATCAAATCAAAGAATTTACAACAATATTTCATGAAATTCAAATAAATTGTATACATTCAAGTATATTTAGCATTAAGCATTCAACAATTTCATGGAATTGAAAGATTTAAAATAAAACTCCATGCATTTATCAGTTTTGGAAAAAAAAAATTAAATATAAAACATGTATTCTAAAATAAATCATAAAAAATTACTGAAAAGTAAAATTTCTCGAAGGTATTATCTACACATGCCTCAAGTAATAACTAAACCAAAGAAAACCATCTCATACGTCACCAAATTTCTTCACAACTAGGCACAAAATGGTGCAAGATTTTAAAGAAAGGGGGATTATTTGTCATCGAATAGTGTTAGTATGCACCCTTAAACGACCCAGTACACGTCTTCTCCTATAGGAACAAACAATCCACTACGTAAGATTTCCTATTAGAAAATAGCTTTGAAATTGGCTCTGATAGTATTTAACTTCTAATGAAAGATACAAGTTTTTAGTTTGGAATGGAACAGAAAATGGGAAAAAGAACAAAACTTGAAAAAGTTTTGGTTCTCCGACATCCACAAATTTTGAACTTAAAAATAAAATGAAGTAGCTCCCAGCCTTTTATAAGAACAAGATGTTTGGGAAATTCGATCAAGACATGAGAGAGAATCTATTGGGAATAAGGTGTTTCAACCTTAGAGTCCTAACATTGAATTATTTAATGTATTATTGTATTTATTTATTTTAATTAATTACCTACAATGTCATGTCATTAAGTGGGACCCACTAACTAGGTGGCATCCCTATTGGAGGTGATTGTATTCCACATTTTCATCACATGTGGAGGTAGGCATCCCATATTGGAATCATGGAACTAGGACAAGTGGTGTCATAAGGTATATTTTGAATGGAGAAAGTGTAAAAGAATAAGTGTGGTAGTCATTTTGACTTATTATTTGAATGTTGAATTTTTTGTAGGTGTGAAAAACCTTTAGGACACATGTTATATGACATTTTTTAAGGTTTTGTCATAACCCACTAGAAGCATGACTTAGGCGCCCAAGCTTGGAGAGATGTTTTGCATGTTATGACAATTGTAAGAACTGTAAGAGAATGTTGTACAAATTTCCAAATCATGCCTATGGTCTGAGATATTATTGCAACATGGGTTTGGATGCCTAAACTCTTCTAGAAGCCTCTCAAAGCTTGTATCTCCTATAAATAGGATGACTTGCATTATAGAATGCATAGTTTTTTTGTAGGTACTGAAGTGCGGATGGTTTGACTCCTGAACAAATGTTTGGTGTGAAGCATTTGTTGAAGAATCATTTGCTTGGGGTGTGTTGTAACTCTCTCTTGAAGTAATACATTTGTATTGTGTTTTTGGAGGTGGGGTTTTTTACCCAAAAGGGTTTTCTCCACGTATATCGGTGTCCCTTCTATTTTGTCTATCTTTCTTCTACTCTTTGAGTTTCTCATACTGTTATGCTACTGAAATTCTCTTAGATCTTAACTTACATCAAGTTGTTCTATTTCACTATTCCTGAGTGTTTCTCATTAATGTAATTGTTTAAAGGTGGTAAAATGAAATTTTTACTATACACTCCTACTTAGATTAGTGTAGGAAGTTGCTTCCACATTTATAGCTTCCTTTTAGTTGGTATTAGAGCTTGGCTAGCCTTGATTCATTTGTTGGGTTAGAGGGGTTTTTTTCACTAATCTTTTATTCAGTGGGTGTCTTGCAGAAGGGTGTTTTGTGACCTTTGTTGCAAGAAGAGCTGGAAAAAATATCTAGAAGGATCGAGATGGGAAATTTTAATGGTGGAAACTTTGAGCTTTGGAAGATTAATATGGAATACATGCTTGTAGATGATGATCTATGGGTTATAGTTTCAAAAACCAAACCTACAACCATGAAACAAGAAGATTAGGATCTCTTGGATCAAAAATCCAAGGTTTGATTAGACTATGTTTGGTTGATTTCATTCTCCTGAATGTTCATGAGGAAAATACTATTTCTTATTTATGGAAGAAACTTGGAGATGTTTATCGGTCAATTCCTTGGTAAACAAGTTTTTCCTGAGAAATAAGATGTACTCTTTCAAGATGGAAGATGGAGGATCCATTGCAAATCATCTAAATTCTTTCAATATGTTGGTTGCTCAACTAGGTTCTGTTGGAGACAAGAGTGATGATCAAGACCATTGCATGCTCCTATTGTGTTCATTTCCAAATGCATGTGATCACCTAGTGATGGCCATTAGAAGCACATCAACCACTTTCAAGATGGATGAGGTGGTTGTTTCGTTGTTATCTGAAGAGATGCAGAGAAAATATTTTGAGATGGCTAAGGAGGCCTTTGTTGTTCATGGCAGAACAAAGGAGAAAGGAAAGAAGAAAGATAAAAATTCAAATTCAAAGTCTCCAAGGAGATCTAAGTCTCCTAGTAAGAAGTCTAAGGCAAAATGTTGGAATTGTGGTGAATTCGGTCACATTCAAAAAGATTGCAAGAAGGAGGAGAAGAAGAAAAGTAAGTCTTTCTCGATTTTGAATCTGAGAAATCATCCTGAGATGATGGAGAAGATTTTATTTCAGCCTTGGCAGCCCATATATCAGATGATGTGTGGTTGATAGATTCGGGTGCATCTTTCCACATGACCTCTCACAAAGATTGGTTATTGAAGTATGAAGAATACAATGGTGGAAAGGTGTACCTAGGAGATGATTATTATCTTAAATCTTTGGTTGATGAAGAGTCAAAATCAGATTCCTTGATGGAAGAGTGAAGGGGATTGATGGTGTCTTGCATATCTTGGGTTTGGCACAAAAAATTCTTTCTATAAGTAAACTGAATGATTTTGGAGTACAAGTTGTTTTCTTTGGTGGAGAATACAAGATGACAAGAGGAGCTATGGTGTTGGCTAAGGGTGTTTGTATGGTCACTTTGTACTAGTTGGATGAATGTTCATTTCAATGTAATAGTTCTTTTCATGTACCAAAGAAGAGACCTTTGGATTCTTCATCCTCACCATCAAATCATGCAGAGAAGAAGTGTGTTGCAGCTACATTCGATGGTCATGCATTTTGGGTACCTAAGGGTGCTCATTCCATGAAAATGAAGCTTCCTACAAAGAAAGAAATGTTATGGCACCAACAACTTGGTAACATTAGTGAGAAGTGTCTTAGAACCCTAAAAAAGAAGAGACTTGTTGAAGGTCTTGATGATTGTAATCTCGAGTTTGAATTTTGCAAATATTGTGTGTACGATAAACAACACTATGTTTCTTTTTACTCTAGTTCTCATAAGTCTTCTGGGGTTTTGGACTATGTGCATTTAGATGTCTTTGGTCCTATAAATTTTCCTTCATTTTTAAAACATGTATATTTTTTTCATTTCATAGATGACTATAGTAGAATGAATTTTTTTAATTTCCTTAGAAGTAAAGTTGAAGTCTTTAGTCAGTTTAAGGAGTTTAAGGCCTCGGTAGAAAATCAGACTAGTAAAAATATTAAGTGTTTGTGAACTGATAATGGTGGAGAGGTTTGTTCAATAGAGTTTTACAAGTTTTGTAGAGAGCACAGGATTGAGAGACATAATAATACTCTCTACACTCCACAAAAAAATGTTGATGGAAAGGGCTAGGAGTATGTTCAGTGGTGCTAGTCTTAAACAAAAAATTTGGGTTCAAGCAATAGCTATTGCATGTTATTTGATAAATAGATCTCCTACATCGGTGCTTCTTGAAAAGACACCCATGGAGGCATGGTCTCGAAGGCTTCAATGAGACATCTTAGAGTGTTTGGTTGTGAAGCTTATGCTCATGTTCTAATTGAGAAGAGGTCTAAGTTGGAGAACAAAGTTGTTAAGTGCATTTTTATTGGTTAGGGTGTCGGTGTGAAAGGGTACAAGCTTTAGAATCTAGAAGCACAAAAAATTCTCTACAGTAGAAGTGTGATCTTTAGAGAGACACTACAACAAATTCGTATGATTTGCTTTATTTTTTGCTTCGTTTTTTCTTCCACCCAATGTTTTCATGTTTTTTTTCCATTTTTTTGACAACGTCAATGCTATTTATCAGGATGGTGCTATTTTTAGTGTTTATTTACATCGATCAGGACTAGTCAATGCTAATTAAGGCGCTAATTGACACCAAAATTATCAAAGCCTTTAGCACTGATATTGGCTTCAAGTGTGGCGCCACTATTAACGACACTTGTGGCTCTGAGTTCATCTTTGAGTTTAGTGCCACTTTTAGCTCCTAAATTTAGCTTTGAGATTAGCTTCGGGTTTAGTTCCCATTTAAACACTCCTATGTCAAAGAGACTTATTTATATGTCTCATCGATGATGTAAAACAGTGAAATTTCAACAAGATACAAGCATGTTTAGGAGAGAAACGCTTACGTCACATTGACAAGGTATATCTACAAGTGCTCGGCGAAACAAAACTCTTGGATATAATGAAGTAATTTCGATGAGACATTGAGATATTGGTAAGACAAATAAGATTGTCTCATCGACACGGGTATGTGCAGGATCATCATGGAAAAAATAGGTCCTTAAGTGGCAATGAAAATTCAGAAAATCAAAGTTGGGCAACTTGACATAAAAATTTGAATAAGTTATCTATATTATTTAAAAAATATGTAAGAAGAGAATCTGTGGCAAAGTGAATGTAGTTTCTAAACTACTAGGTTATTTTTTGTAAAAAAAAATTCTATTTGGTAAAAATTGGAAATTTCAATGCAGTAGTACTAAAATTTCAGGGAAAAATAAGAAGCACGTGTCTGTTTGACCACCCTAACCATAATAAAATCATAATATTTTTTTATAAAATTTTAGATATAAGTAGAGGACTCATGTTCGGATGTGATGCATATTTTTTTGTAAATTTTTTTCAAATAAATAATTAATTATGAATTTTTTATTACAAATTTTTAAAAATATAAAAACTCATATGTCTGACCACCTTAACTTGGTCAAAAATTAATGGAATTCATTTTTTATTTTTTTAATCCTATAGTATGCAAAGCATAGAATGTGACGCATGTTTTGGATTCAAAAAATGTGATACCGTTTGAAAGCTATAGATGTTTTTCTATCAGACTATCAATCAAGACTTTAGTCGTAATTCTAATAAAAAATAAAAAATTATTATTTATTAGATTCTAAGTAAAATATAATTTATATTGGTAGAAAGCTAAGAATCTCCTTTACAAACCCTTTTCGTTTCATCAATTTTAGGTAAAATAAAAGTCGTCAGCCACATGGGTGAAGTTTGGATAAACAAGGTAAGTTGTTAAACACGTTTTACGTGTTGACTTTTTAGGATTGGCAGGTCCAAACCAAATCCTGAGCCCAATACCGAGGCATTAAATTTTTTGTCAGAATATCAGATATCGGATTTGAATTCGATATATGATATCTTTTAGATAAGTTTTAAAACAATTTATACAATCTTTAATATATGATTTAAAAATGCAATTAAGTTTATAATTTAATATATATAATATCCAATAAAGTTTATAATGTAATATATTTAATATACAATTTATGATAATCTCTTACCGAATTATGTATTTAATATATAATATATTAAAATGTATAATATTTAAATATTATTTCAATAGTTTAGTTAACCTATAAATATTTTAATATTATTTCAATATTTTAGTTAATCCATAAATATTTAAATATATATATATTACCAATTTATAAAATATTTAAATATTATCTCTTTCCCTCTCACTCTCTCCACCTCTATCTCTCTCAAGTCTCTCACTCAATCACTCCTCTCTCTCTCTCTCTCTCTCTCTCTCTCTCTCTCTCTCCCTCTCTCCCTCTCCCTCTCCCTCTCCATCTCCCCCTCTCACTATCTCTCTCTCCCTCTCCCTCTCTCCCTCTCCCACTCTCCCTCCCTTTATCTCCCTCTCCCTCTCTCCCTCTCTCTCCCTCTCCCTCTCTTCCTCTCCCACTTCCTCTCCCTCTCTCTCTCTCCCTCTCCCCCTCTCCCTCTCCCTCTCCCTCTCCCTTTGGTCTATGTGTGTACAAATCAGATATCCGATTTATGGGCCATAGAAAAACCCCATGTGGGCCATTTTTGTGCATTCCAACAGGCCCTGCATTCTATTTGTAGCACTTTGCAGGCGACAAACATGCGTTTTTAGACAGGAAGAGATAAAGATAAACTTTTTGGAGTATCTTGTACTCAAATTTGTCATACATAATGATTTTTTAGCATCTTTTATTTGGTATAATGGGGAGCAATAGTCGTCGGAAGCAAAAACGTAAGAGAAAGCTGACAAAAAAAAAAATTGAAGGATATAGAAAAAGAGATAGAGGTCATAGGAAGAAAAGACAAGGTATGTTAAATATTGGTGAACCTGAGCCCTATGGTCTTTCAAGTGAAGAGGAAATTGAATATGTTCAAGGTGAAAATGTAGAAAATGATATTGAAATTGGGAATGAAAATGTTCAAATTGATATTGAAAATTTTCAAGGTGAAAATGTTGGAATTGAAGATGTTGAACATGATATTGAATTTGGGAATGAAAATATTGAAAATGTTGAACATGATATTGAAATTGGGAATGAAAATATTGAAATTGATAATGAAAATGTTGGAATTGAAGATGTTGAACATGGCATTGAAATTGAGAATGAAAATATTGAAATTGATAATGAAAATGTCGGAATTGAAGATGTTGAACATGATATTGAAATTGGGAACGAAATTGTTCAAATTGATATTGAAAATGTTCAAGGTGAAAATGTTGGAAATGAAGATGTTGAACATAATATTGAAGCAAGTGTAAATTATGTTTCACCAGATTACACGAGAAATGAAGAACCGTGTGTGGAAGAAAGACATATTCCAAATTCAAGACCTTCAAGTACCCCTAAATGGTTAGTTGAAATTGATGATAACATTATAAACAATTTTGAAGGCAAGAGGTCAACACGAACTATTCGGTTGTGGGAATTTTGAAGGCAAGAGGTCAACACGAACTATTCAGTTGTGGGCTAGAATACTTTTCAACCAGTATTTTAGCGATAAGACATTGACCGAGCAATGCCAACTTTTTGTACAATTGCTAAAGATGCAAAAGATGAGACCTTTGCTAGCCAAATTGAAGATTCGTTTGAACAAGAGGACTGAAAAAAATTCTATTATTGTCAAAAATATTTTTAATGCTCTCAAGTCTATTGGAAAAAATAACAAGGAAAAAGATAAGAGAGCTGTTCGGAGAGTCATTACCACCGCCCTAGTAAACCATCAATTGAAAAATGCTCGCTTTATGAGACAAACTTGTATTGATTTTGACTTAAATCGGAAACCTTTGGATAGAGCAATTGCAAGAAGAGAAAGAATAGATGATCCTCTTCAAAATGATACGTGGGATTTTTCCAAAAGGCTTACACATGTTGATAAGAAGCTAACCGATAATGTAAAGTAGGAAATTCAGCAATTTTGGCATGATAACTCTAGAGTATCACCCAATGCAAAGGATGTTTTAAAGTTAAGAATTGGCAATCAAGACCATACACCGCATCCTAAACATTTTTTGGAATCAAGCCAAACAATTTTGTTCAACAAATTTATTCAAACACATCCAAATATGGAAATCTCACAAATAAATTTTGAAGGTTTGAAGCCATTTTATTGTGTGCCTCTTAAGATTCGTAATACTTGTTGTTGCAAAACATGTGGAGTTTTCAATGTACCATGAACTATTATGCTATATCCGTTCTACTTTGCATACTAATGAAATGTTGCAAGAGTGTGGTGCAATTCACTTCCGAAATCATCAAGGGACTTGCTAGATCTATTTTTATGTTCTAGGGATGATGGTTCCTTTTTCTATAGAAATGATTGTTTAATTGCAAAGTGCTCACAATGTGGTGGCTTGTCAAAGTTTGTTCAATGTTTTCATGATGGTTTCGAACATGAATTTGGAAAGAATCTTGTTGAGAAAAAGAGATATGAGATAGTCAAATATACTTTGCAGAGTGGAGGTGAAGGTTCTAGATGCGAGTTTGTTACAAAAGAATGGAGTGTTGCTGATTTTATTTCAGATTTTAAGGACAATCTTTTCTACAAATATGCAAGGCATAGTCATAGGTCTCAGTGGTTGGATCAACAATTCAATATATGTAAGGACTCTTTTCCGATTGGCACTATTATATCAGTGGTTGATTTTGCAGAAAACTACACATTGCAACCACAAAACAAGGTACAATCTCAGTATTACAATTCCATTCAGATTGTTATTTTTGTCCACATAACATTTAGACATGCACCTGATAGTATAGAGGAGGATCGAAAGGTAATCAGAGAGTATCATTTTTATATGAGTGATGATAGATCTCACTTGTTTGAGTATGTCCAACATTGTTTCGAGAATTTTTTTTTCTTGCAGGAGCATGATATAGCACTGGGCTGAAATCTCATTTGGTCAGATAACTATATAGGTCAACTCAAGAATGCTCGTATGTTTTATTGGTTGAGTAGAATGCATGTAGAGAGTGGTGTACCTAATATTTGGAGTTTTTTTGAAGCTAGGCATGGGAAAGGGGAGCATGATGGAGCAAGTGCATGTGTAAAGAGAGCTCTAGTTAAGGAGCAATTGAAGATTTCAGGAGAAAAATTCAGTGATGCACGATCTATTGTTGATTGGTGTAGTTCAGCATTGTCATAGGGAGGGACACTTGATTCAGCAGTGCACATATTATTTTGGTTGGTTAAGGAGGGTACAATGGGAGGCAGATTGGATTGTCATACAATCAAAGATTCTTCAAAGATGCATTCATTTTAAAGCTTAGATGCAAGCACATGGACCATTTGGACATGACAATTGGCTTGTTTTTGTCAGAGTTGTATTCAGTGCGAGTGGGATTAATGTGAGTCAAGTAAGTGGGTGGATACATGGGTTCCACAATATCTAACTCCTTTATCTCAAACTATATCCATGAAAAATTACACAATGGAAAGTTCACTTGATTACGATTGGCTTTCAGATCTACTACATCTAGGACATGTTTTTGTAGTTGTTGCACCGTAGGGGAATGTAGAGAGATCAAAATATTGGTTGGCTTGATGTGTGCGGGTAAAACACAAGCTAACACAATCGATGGAAGATGATGATGGGTTCGTGTATCCTACAGGTTCAGTTGTGGTTGCAGGAACTTGGTTGTGAACATACATGATTAGAAAGAATGACATACCTGCATTTGAAGACTATGAGAAACATAAAACCATTCTCATGTATTCACACCCTGTTATAGCAGCAAATGTTAAGTTGTTGAAGCATCATGCCAAACCAAAGATAAAACAACTATGGACACTTAGTAATGCTAATCATGAAGCAATATTAGATAATCTTAAGCAAAGAGATGACCCTTCAGGCACACTTGAATAGCATATTCAAGAATGGAAAGTACAATGCTTAAGCCTCTTTTTTGTTGTGACAATATAGATATATCATTTGACAAATTTTGTGATATTCTTGGCACGATTGATCATGGACCTGTTGCAACAATAGCCAACTCTAATCCTTTCAAAGAGGTATGAGACATATTACAATAATATAGATTGGTTATTCAGAGCATCTTTTATAGTTTTCATTACCAATTCATTATCATTCAGGTTGTTTAGATTAATATAGATTTGTTAGTCTAAGCATTTTTTTTTGGTTACAATATAGATTTATCATTTGACAAATTTTGCAATATTCCTGGCATGATTGATCATGGACCTACTGCAACAATAGGCAACTCTGATCCTTTCAAAGAGGTATGTGACAAATTACAATAATATCGATTGGTTATTCTAAGCATATTTTCTATTGTATGTAGTTTAACTGCTACCTTGATGGTTTGTACAGGTGCTTGTCACTCCAAAATGCCAACATACTACTCTTGTGGAAGACTGTGCCTTGAATGCCTCAAATAGGCAAATTTTGTAAAAATTGAATTTTGAAATGTGAAGCAATGTAAAAAGGTCATAACTATGTATAGGCATAATCTATATCCAGTGATGTTTTTTGAAATACGGTTCAAATGTCTGCCATTGTATAAAGGGTATGTTTAAAATGTAGAAAGATTTTTGTACTTAATCGAGCTACAACCAGAGGTTTTCTTTCTGGTTCTTTCCTGTCGGTATGCTCGTTTGAACCAGGTTTTGTAATATCTCCTATTTATATATAACAAATTACAGTGGCTTGCCACTTTTTCGAAAAACCAAAAAATAAAAAGTTCATTGTGAATTTCATTTTCCATGTAATTGATTCAAGTTGATTGAATAAGAGTTTTCTAATGCAAGAGCTAGGACTTACAGAATCTTGATCCAATCTTAAATATTTTTTCCCCCACATTTCATTGACATTAACACTTTGGACTCTTAAGGGAAAACTCCGTTCCAATGCAGCTCAGAGCGATTCGATGTATTTGGGTGCAAAAGAGAACCATACCTAATGTAAACGTACCCATCTAGAAATGTTGGAACAGTCTGTTGGGTCGTACAAGTTTGAGAATGAAAGTTGCACCACTTTGCAACTTTACACTACTTGCATCTGGCAACTTTTCCCTCAACTGAAAACTCATCACCACAGGAAAATGCCTTTGAGATAGCAAAAACTGAGAGAGTTTAATGTAGATGGTTTCAACTCGATCTCATATCTTCAGATGAAGAGCCTATAAGCATCACGATTTCTGAGAAATAGTTCGTCAAAGTTTATTGCCTTTTAGCACTTTGGAATCTTAAGGGAAAATGTCACTCCAATGCAGCTCAGAGCGATTCAGCGTATTTGGGTGCAAGAGAGAACCATACCTAGTGTAAACGTACCCATCCAGACATGTTGGAATAGTCTGTTGGTTCGTACGAGTTCGAGAATGAAAGTTGCACCACTTTGTAGCTTTACACTGCTTGCATTTGGCAACTTTTCCCTCAACTGAAAACTCATCACCACAGGAAAACGCTTTCAAGATAGCAAAAACTAAGAGAGGTTATTGTAGATGGTCTCAACACAATCCCATATCCTCAAACAAAGATTTTGTAAGCATCACGGTTTTCGAGATATAGTCTGTCAAAGTTTGCTTCCTTTTAGCACTTTGGACTCTTAAGGGAAAACACCACTCCAATGTAGCTCAGAGCGATTCGGTGTATTTGGGTGCAAGAGAGAACCATAACTAGTGTAAACGTACCCATCCGAATGTGTTGGAACAGTCTGTTGGGTTGTACGAGTTCAAGAATGAAAGTTGCACCACTTTGCAACTTTACACTGCTTGCATTTGGCAACTTTTCCCTCAACTAAAAACTCATCACCACGGGAAAACACCTTTGAGATAGAAAAAACAGAGAGAGGTTATTGTAGATGGTCTCAACACAATCTCATATCCTTAGACGAAGAGTTTGTAAGCTTCATGGTTTCTGAGAAATAGTCCATCAAAGTTTTTTGCCTTCTAGCACTTTGGACTCTTAAGGGGAAACACCACTCCAATGCAGCTTGGAGCTATTCGACGTATTTGGGTGCAAGAGAGAACCATACCTAGCATAAACGTACCCATCCGGACGTGTTGGAATAGTTCGTTGGGTCATACAAGTTCGAGAATGAAAGTTGCACCACTTTGTAACTTTACATTGCTTGCATCTAGCAACTTTTCCCTCAACTGAAAATTCATCACCACAGGAAAACACCTTCGAGATAGAAAAAACCGAGAGAGGTTATTGTAGATGATATCAAAATGATCCCATATCCTTAGACAAAGAGTTTTTAAACATCACGATTTTTGAGAAATAGTCTGTCAAAGTTTTTTTCCTTTTAACACTTTAGACTCTTAAGGGAAAACGTCGCTCCAATGCAGCTCAAAGCGATTCAGTGTATTTGGGTGCAAGAGAGAGCCATACCTAGCGTAAACGTACCCATTTGGATGTTTTGGAATAGTCCATTGGGTTGTACAAGTTTGAGAATGAAAGTTGCACCACTTTGCAACTTTACACCTCTGTAGAGATTTAGGGATGTCCTCTTCAGATCACTCTATTCTGAATAGGTTTGCGGAGCTACCAATGTTAAATCCAAGTTGACTGACTTTGAGCAAATCGTATCCCAGTAAACATGATAGAGGTCCCACTTCTTGTTGAATGCAGGAGCACCATCTAACCCTTTATCTCCATTCCTCTTGAAGCATCTTTTCTTTCCTCCTTTTCCTTCCTTCTTCGAGGATTGAGCAAAAAGAACATGAATGTCTTCATTTGTAGGGCTTTGTCCAATACCTCTCACAACCAACCTTGACTCCTCTTGAATACAGTTAGCCCTCAACCAATCAAACTTGGAAAGTTTCGATCTCACGCCGATTTGTTGAATGTAAGACTCCCAAGATGAAGGAAGACCATTAAGAGCCAACATGGTCAAATCTTTGTCATCAACAAAATGACCATTTCTCTCACTGTCTTCAACTTAGAGATCAGATAATACAAATGAAACACATAAGACAATAAACACAACAAGAAATTTGCTTACAACTCAGGCCCAGCTCATGGCTGAATTTGATAAAATGAATAATAGCACCTCTCGTAGATGCAAATATACAATCGAATAGGCTTCTCCTTGAAATCGGCCTATTGCTGCAAGATGAAGCACTGCTACTCAAGTGCAAACTTTTGCTTGGATTGCAAATTATGTTGAATGAACTTGATTGAGGAAATGAACAAACATCACCTCATATTTATACAAAATAAGGTGACTCTTCAAGGAGGTCGGCCTCTCTTGAAAATAATAAATTACAAAATAATATCAAGGAAGGTCGTCCTCATCCATTTAAATAAAATGAGTACAAATTAAATATCCATAGGCTATCATGTAATTTATTTCAACCTAATGTGATCGCTATCATGTATGAAAAATGTGGTAGCATAGACAAGGCAGTGGACTATTTGAAAAAAAGCTTGAAAGAAATGTGGTCTCATAGAATTCAGTGACAAACAAATGCAATTGACAACTTCTCATAGTTTTTAGTTATGCAATGTGAATTAATTGCATAACTGCTTAGGTTGACTTTGTAAGAACTATATTGTAATTGAAAATTTTTCATCTATGAACATCTAGTTGTTAGTTATGCAATGTGAATTAATGATTTGAGTTTGAAAGATGTGTAATGCAATGTAATCAGTGATATAAATATAAACTACATAATATAACCATTCAGTTTTAAGCTATTGTACATTGATATTTAACCATTGCTCAAGATAAAAATTTCAAAGAGTTTAATCATGCACATGAGGAAAAAATTAAATTTCGATTGTCAACTTCTATATATCAAATTATCCAATAATCAAGTGTATGTCCATATACAAAAATGGCATCGACGCCAACTCAAACAAAGTTTTACAAAATGTGGCATATGCCATCTCAATATGTATTCAAAATTTACATGCCAAAATGTCTATCTCATCCTAAACTACTGGTGGATCATCAAAATGGAGCCTCTTTGAAGCACTCGTTGGCTCTGAAGGTAGCTGCACAAGAAAAATTCAAACCACAATTGAGATTAGTTATACACTATAATTTAAAATCGAATAATTAACATCAAAATCAATATACATTGAATTTTAATTGAACTCTAAAATTGAAATCTTGATTACCTGAAATATACGTCTCTTCAAAGGGTTAGGAGTCCTAGAATATACCAAATCAACTTTTGAAATTCCAATCTATATATGTGAAAAAATACATAAAATTGATCCAAGTTAGCATACAATTATTGGTAATATGAACTTATTTACCAAACACAAAATAAAATAAGCACATACCACTTTAGGTTGATCTTTTTCTTTATCTCCTTCAAGTGTTTTGACACCTCCTCCTTGAGGTGTTGACACCTACTCTTTGAGGTGTTCCAATAACTACTCCTTTAGGCGGTGTGTCCCTTGTCATCATTTTTGTATAGCTCATAATTGCATGTACATAAAATTGACAAGTACATATGAAACTACCAATCTATGTCGATGTATGTATAATCAATATAAGATCTTAAAAATTTTAATTCAATCCAATTTGAGTTTAATTACCTTCCCCTTATCTAGATTTGTGCCTCCATAGTCTGGATGATGTTGCACCTCACTCGCACTAGGTATTTCTTACAGGAGGAAAACAAGATAAACATATAAGTTATTATATAATTTCATTAATGACAATTCAAATGACAAGCAAGTATATAATATAAAATGTAAACGAGTGAGTGCAAAAATATATACTGTGTGTGTTTCCAAGCAAATGAAATGGTCCTAAGGGTGCTATTAGTCACCCATGTGAGATCCTCCTCAGAAATCAACTGTTAAATAGACCATGTAAATAAATATTAGTACTTGATACTATCTCTTATTAATATTCATTTAAAAAGAAATGCAAGTTATGAAATTACAACTTAATTTTTACCTGTGTCACTATTCCAGCATCCCCCTCTCTAGCAGGAGAGGACTCTGTAGGGTGTGCTCCACTCCCCTGCGATCAATCTATAATGTCCACATCATAGAGGTCATAATCAGAAGTGTCCAAGGGATGCTCAGCGGGCTGTACAAGAGGACCCAAGCATATCTAGTGGCACATAGTGCAAGTATGTGGCACATAAATATGTGGACCTGAGGAGGAGGATGCAGCAGCACTCAAGCCTTCGCCAACATCAACAAAATGTGGCTGAGCTACTATAGAAGCATGCGAAACCAAATGACCACTCAAAGAGTGAATAGCCTGAATAGTTTGTGTGGATGCATCCTAGATAATCTCTGGATGATATATTGGAGGTGGTGGAGGAGGGGGAGGAAGGGGAGGAAGGGGAACATTTGGGTGTGGGACTACTCTAATTCGCCCTAGTCTATCCTACGGCATACCTCCACCAATGCCTTGGAAGGGTTTAATGTCAAAGTAATTGACATGATGCCCTAACACAAACTCAGCATATAATTTTTTCATAAAGTAAAATTGTATGTCGAAATTATTGTTCGATGGTTTATCAAAAATTATACACCAACGATCCCAAAAATTAGCTACAATGTCCCTATGCATGCACCATTTTATGGAAAGTTTTGTTTGTTTAACATTCACTAGCAAACCGGTACGAGGGTCAATGAATAAAGAGGCTATTTGGGCTTTGGTTATTTGGAGATCTTTCACATCATCGTAAGACAATCCACATCAATAATATTCCCTCATGTCTTCTCACCACGAATAAAAGGAATTATGTTGGGTGGAGAGGGTTTCTATATTTTTAACTATTTCCTTCAATGTGTTTGTCATATCTCTCAATCGAGGCATTGTCTGATAAATTTCACAAATGCCCCTCAATTGCCCCAATTTTTCACCAATTAAGTCTTCAATTAGTGGTTGCGGAGGTGGTGGAGCATTTGGCATTTGTGGATTTTCATTCGCAGCCATAATACCTGATTAAAGTTAAAAACTAATTAAACTAATTGAATTTACACAATATAAATGAAATTATTGTAAAAAAAACCATACTTTTTCACAAAATTCAATAACAAACTCTTATTTTTTGATCAAAATACATCAACAACACTAATTTTTAATCAAGATCCATTTTAAAACATCAAGTTTTAATAAAAAATCAATATAAACTCTAGTTTTTTTTTTAAATCAATAGAAAACCTTATTTTTGAATTTTTTTTAATAAAACCTACTTAAACTTAAGAGAATCTACTTGAAAAATCGATTCCAAGATTGAAAAAACCAAATACATACCTTTGAAATCGGATATCTGATCAAAGCAGATATCAGATTTGGGTTTTCCCTTTTGCGCCCGCGTCAAACTATGAGAAATGAAGTTAAACTGTTGGCTATTTTTTTATATACAGTTTCCAAAAATCAGATATCCAATTTGGATCGGATATCCAATTTGTCGAAACTAGGTTTGGTTTCTGGTTCGAGTAAATGTACTGACACCTGAACCTAGAAAAGTCAACTCGGCATTTCCAAGTTTTTGATCCGATCCAAAATGTGATTTTTTCTCATTGCCACTTTTTGGCCCATCATGATCCTGCACATACCCACACTCTTCAAGTAATGATCAAAATCATAGACCGCTAGACTGCCGAGAGGGTGATCAACATATGCGGTAGAGTGGTATACACTACAATCCCGCAACAAGAAGCCTTGAGCAAGGCGATAGTGTGGTAAACAGCTGAAGAGAAGGGAAAAACACTGCCACACCTCAACGATAATCACTGATATATAAAGAAATACCATTGAAGGAAAATATTGATGAGATAGTGGCATATCAACAAGAGATATTAACTTGTCTCATGATGAGACAGTGGCATATCGTCAAGAGCTATTAACTTGTCTCATCAATGAGATAGTGGCATATCGGCAAGAGATATTAAATTTTCTCATCGACACCGACAACCAACATCAGAGGAACATAAGATCTAATGTCGATGAGACATTGAGATATTTGTAAGATAAAGAAGATTGTCTCATCGACACTCTTCAGGTAATGATCAAAAGCATACACCACTATACCGTTGGGAAGGTGAGCAACATATGTGGTAGAGTTTTATACATTGCAACCCCACAACAAGAAGCCTTGAGTAAGGCAATAGTGCAATAAACAACAAAAGGGAAGGGAATAACACTGTCATTCCACAGAGAGTATAATAAGAGACAACGGTAGTATGGTAATCATGGCAACAAAGCACATCATTCACAATCCATTTGAATAACTAATTTAATGAATCAAGAATATAGCCCGCCAAAATACTCTAAAACTCTAATAAACATACTCTAAAAATTTCATCAAAATCTTATTTTCAAGCGTAGCCCACCAGAATGGAGTTTTCATTTTAATAAACATACAATAAAACCTTTGTTGAAACCTTATTTTCAGGCGTAGCCCGCCAAAATGGAGAAGTGTTTCAATAAAGAATGACAGAGAATGGTAAGGAGATGTGTGTGATAGGAGGCATAGGATTCATTGTTGTTTATCAATTCCAACTATGATTAACAAGGGTTACAATGTTCATGCTACTGTTTGTAATCCAAGTGTTTAATTGACATATGTTTGCATAATCTCATATTCCTTCAAATTCTTTTGAAGTATCAATGTATCCTATATAGGGTTTAGAATGACTTCTTTTAATTTAAAAAATTAAATCAAATGCTTTTGAAGTATTGATGTGTCTTATATAGGGTTTAGAATAATTTCTTTTAATTTAAAAAAATAAATAAATGATGTTTTTTCCTATGATTAGATAATGTGGAGATCTCATTAATCTTCCCTAGCACACTATCCTCTTTCACACTGTGTTCATTACTCCAGCTGCTAGGGTTTTGCAAATGACATCTTTAATATCTTCATGATAGTTGCTTTTAAATAGATCTCAATCTTTGCTTTTAAAGCAAGTCCTTCATACCTACCATTGTTCCAAACCACCACTCACCGCCATGCTTAAAATGTTGCCTCCATAAGCACAATACCATGTTTTAAAATCATCGTTGCCAGTGATTGACCATTAAGCTCACTAATTTCATCAAGATATAAAGAGATTTTTATCTTCAAAAGGCATTATGCAAGATAACATTGTGAATTGTTTTTTGTGTACAATTTGATTTTCTTGCACATTTACTACTTTGATAATTGCCTTTAAGACTAGATATTGCACCATTAGCTGCAATCTCAAACAACTCACTCACTATTACTTGAAAATTCCTTTCATGAGCATCCTTGTATAAAATCAAACTATGCCCTATAGACTTCCTACTTACAAATATAGGGGACTCATTGTTTCATGGTATTTTGAGTTTTATTTAGAAGGGGTTAACATGTGACATTTTTATGTGTAGGAAGAATAGATTGTGATGCAACATTCGAGTATGGATGGTTCAGGAAAATTTGGATTTCTATCAGTGTCATAACCAGGTTGGATTGTACATTGAGTCAGTGTGAAACACTTCTGGTAATTCTCTTTAATCTTTCTCTTTTTGTCGTAGTATCGTTTAAAGGATGGTTTGGATCATCCCGTCCAAATATTAATAACCCATTTGGTTCTTGTTTATTAGTATGTGTTTCATCAAAATCTTCTACCTATCAACAAACACAAGCATTGTTTAATGTTTGACAACAATTGGAATGGACCTATCTTTTTAAGTTTCTATGTTATGTTAATTATGCTTTAGTTAAGAAACAATGTAACTTTTGTGAATGGACTTGAAGCTTGTTGCTTCCCTTACAAATAGGGAAACCAAGGTCCAATTTTGATCATCATATCATCATCATCTCAATCCATTAGAATAGATAGTAGACTATCTCATACACTTATTCATATCAAAAGAACTCATGTTATGTATGTTTATATTTTGAGCAATATAATGGAGCAGATACATTATAACTCCAAATCCATCTTCAGTGTTCAATTGTTGTGTCGATTTTCATGCTTATTTATTGCTTTGTTGTCTCCAAAGTGGTTTTTTCAAGTTGTTTAAATTTTCAAGATTTATTAGGGCACATTTGTTGTTGCTGTTTGGTCTAATTTGAGGTGCGATTGTAAGGATTTTTCTTTTTTAATTATACTTTTTGACATTTGCCTTGATAGAAATTTTTACTTTAGAAATATAGTATTTATTTTCTTCTAATGTTTTCAACCCTCATTTCAGGGAAGACCTTCGAAGATGGTTCCTTCAAATGGAGACTACACTTTTCCACTATAGGTTCCATCTAGAAAAACCAGAGTTAGAGGTTACCTTGTTCTTGTTGATAAAAAATGTTGTCCTTCAATCCCTCTTAAGAAACATTCACTATTATGGACTTCATCATTGTACCTTTCATGCATTCGATTTTATTTGTTATGTGGAAACATGTTGTCTTTGTCTTTGCAAGTGATGACTATTGTTTAAGATTTTAATCTACATGACTTCCCCTGATGTTCAATTCTTGTGACTATTATGATGCTTGGGGCTGTTTACTTTTAGCCTGACTATTAATGAAAACTATCTTAGAATCCTTGATGATTAGTTTTCTCAGAATCATGGTTACGTTAATGATAGTGGAATGTTCTTATTAATAAAGATAAATCTTTATCAATAAGGAGATTACCCCTTACCAAAATACTCCACTATCCTTGCAAAGTTTGATCTTTAATGCTTCATGGATGGTTTACTTGTAATTATCCTTCTCAAATGAACCAATAGAATAGAAAGGAAGACATCAACTTAGAGGCTTAGACAATCAAGAAGAGTGAAGATGATGCAGAACAAAGCAACCGAGATTTGTCATTGACGCAATGACGGGTCCCCTTTCTCTTTATGTGCATTTTTCTCTTTTGTATCTATAAATATATAGTTTTTCAATTATATGCATTCAAATAGTTAGTCCCACGGCTTCTGTGGAACAACATACATTTACATTATCAATAAAGACTACATTTTTGAAAGGATTGTGAAATATTTCCTATATTATATGCATCTGCATAAGTGCAATCTAGTAATGTAATCTTCTAAAAAAATTTATGCACGTGAATGTAATGTAGTAGAAATAAAAATGTACCTTACTCTTCATTTGAAAATCACAAAATCTCTACTTGATTGATCTATTAACTTTTGTGTCTTCACGAACATATGTTGATACAAAATGAATGGAAGAAGCATCCAAGCAATCCAAGCAATAATAAAAGGAGGAATTGATGCTTGACATTTGCAGGGTGTGATTAGGAAAATTATTGTCTATGCAGACAACACATTCCACCATTAACTTATTTGACTATATTTATTAATTAATTGAAAATAAAAAGTGAATGCACTTTTTTATTTTCAATTAATTAATAAATACAATCAAATCAAAAATTTATTGCCTGCATAGACATTGTTGAAGCAGATACCCTATTGAAAGGGGTTGTATCTTTTGCAAAGGTGGAGGAAATAAGAATCAAAGATTTTAGTGGAATTCCTATGGAGGAATTTTTTGTGTTGTAATTAATGTAGGAAGGAGTTAACACTAGCAAGTAGAGGAATATGTTTTAAATTCCCGAAGGACTTGAAGCATTGATGAAGGTATTGTTGGCGGTGCTAGACACATGCTCGACATTAATGGTGAGGGTTGACAATAGGATGTGTTTTAAAGACACACAAGTCATTTCTTCTGATGCTTCTCGGTTTACGGTGGCAAGGAATGTAATAGTTTAGTGGTGTGAGGCAGTTTGGAATCTAGTGTACCAAAGAAGAAATGGAGGCCAAATTCACTCTACATTCGAGGAGAAAATTGGACCCTTTTTTTGGAAAAGCAATTGTGAAGAGGTTGAGAGGATTGTTCCTCTACAACGATGTGAAGGTGGCACAATCTATGCAAAAAATCCTAGGTAATGGCTTCGAAGATTTGAAGCACAAATATCATACTAATATGGATATTTACTCACTGATCATGGCATGGGGGTTGGACTTAGGAGATTTAGTGAAGGAAGTGAGGAAAGTAATGAAGGAATTGGTACACAAGGATTTCTTAGTCAATATCGAAAGTATCCTGGAATGAGCTATACTAGGAGAAGGCTTTGATGTGATTGAAGGCATGGAAGATCATGTGGACCCTGAAGTAGCAAAGCTAAATTGTCCCTTCATTAGGTGGCCAGGAGGAATCACCAAATCTATGTGGAGAGGAGGAGCAGAGCTAGGATGCAAAGCCCTAAAACTTTGTGTAGAAATAATGGAGGTCAAGACGGTCATTGAGGGACACAAAGATGTTGCCAGAGAGGAGCTGTGAGAGAAGAAAGTTTTGCACCCAAGGAAGAAGATGAAGCTAATCAAGGAAATATGCCCAATGCAACTAGGTAGCATGTCGGTCACTTTCACGTAAATTGAAGCTCAATTTTGGTTAAAATACAATTTAAATCTCTTAGTTTTTGTTGTACGTTTTTTGGGGTTAAGCCCTATTTTTTATTTGAAAATGTAAATAGTACGGGGTATGGGTAATAGTAGATAGGGTTGTTTATAGGCAAATTCAGTAGTTTTTTTCTGGTTTGTTGGGAATTGTGGTGGCTAAATGGACATATTTTAGAAGTTGTTTGATGGACTTAATTTTTGAAGTTGATGTAAATTTTGCATTATGATTAATAAAATTAAATATTATCACCGATAAAAAAAAAGCATAGTAGGTTGCATGTTGAGTTTCAAACATTTTACTTGCATTGTTTGTATATATTATTTTCTCAGTGAATAAAAATGTTGCCACAGAAGCTTTCACCACACTACCGCTGAGAAGGAAGAAGCAACTTACGAGACCGCAGAAAAAACCACTCTACCGCATTGAGTTCGTGAAGGATTTGTGGGACAATGGTGATCACCACACTACCACACTAAGCTGATGAAGGAGTTGTAGGATAGCGGTGGTCACCACACTACTGCACACCATTGGTAGAAGACTTGTAGGCTTCAAAACAAAGTTTGTGGTACTCATCTTGGTTCACCATTTACTTCTGTTTTTTATTATATTGCAATGCCCTATGTTTGTTTGTGGAAAGTGTTTAGTGCAAAGGCTAGTCTATTTAAGCCTTGAAAGGCCTTGCATGTATATGTTTTAAATTGATGCTCCTTTTTAAGAAGGGTTTAGTAATAGTTAAGGTTTCAATCAAAGCATTTATTTTTAATCTGCCATTAAGCTTGTGAGGATCTGTTAAAGAAAGAAAAAAATGTGAGACAAGGTAGTGAAAATTTATATTGGGTTTTGACTTTATATCCATTTTGATTGTTGAGAATTTGTGGTTTTTCTGTGAAGGATTCATGCTTTTTGTTATTGTAACGGAAGGCGGAGGAAAGGGTTGTACAAACAAGAAACCTAGACTAATTGTAATCAATATGATTTTTATTTTTTTGCAAGAGTAGTTTGAGGTGAGACTGGTGATCATATAAATGAAGAGAGGAAGGGAGGAGAGCTACATGGGGGGTGCTCAAGTGAAGCACCCTTCTACATCTAGAGGTGAATTTTAAGTTCTTTTCCTTATCCTTGTTAATTCAAAGCTAATTTTTTTATCATCATATGTTTTTGAGACAACTGTTAAAGGAATTTAATCCTTGGTTATTATGTATGCTTTTTTTAGTGGGGAGACTATATCTCTATTTTATTTTTTGAATGCCTTAAAATGAGTGCATGCATTATAGATAGCATGATCTTATTTGTGGGATATAATCAGTCTAAAGTTTTAGCATCTTACCTTTTTTACATTTATTGTTTTTCTATAGTCCATGAGTATGTAATCTAATCATTTAGATGAGGTTTCTCCCATAGCTCTCTTACATGTTTTGTGTTTCTACAGTCTTGTCCCTCTCTTGTTGTTCTTCCTCAATTTCATCAAGATCATACATTGACCTTCTTTCCCCTCCTAAAGTTTGGACCACATCCATTACCTCCACATAAAACTGGACATCCTTGGTCTTCTTGGTCCCCCCACCATGATATGGTTATGCAAATGAAAATGAAGCAAAGTAATCATCTCCTTCTTTGTTTGCTAGAAGAATGCATGCTTAATTTTTTGATATGTGATATCAGCATCCATGCACTCTTTAATCACTATTTCATTTGACTTTGTCAGCTCCTCCTCTAGCTTGATTTTTTCCTCAAAGATATTATTAAAATAAATTGATTCAATTCTTTTAACTGTGCTTTTATGTGCACTAATTTCCTCTATAGTTGATATATCTTGGAGCCCCTACCTTAGGAGCCTTGCTCCACCATTGCTCCATTTGATCCCCGAGTTGCTTATCTCTTAACCACGTGCATTCAAACTTAAATGAGTGTCTTTTCAATGACCCATCTTGCATAAAGCACAACATAAAAAGAAAATAATTTGAGCCTGTTGGAGGAAAGATGGAAGCTTCATATGTGCATTACAGTTCCTTGCAATCTCCCATTAAGAATAATCTATCCAACTTCTCTGCTATAAAAGTAAATCATGTTCTTCTATCAGTCAATTTGAAGGTGCCAATCTTTGGGTAGACCTCAAGTAGATGGCACCCATTGATGAAGTTCTAAAAATCATTTGGGTTTGAGAGACTTATGCAAATCCCCCTTTCTTTTCTATTTCATTCATTGCTACATTGAAATCCCATAGACAACTACTCTTTCTTCCTTGAGAGTTTGGAGGACCACAGGGATTTGGGCTCAAATCTCCCACTTTTTTTGTTGTTTTGGTGGGGCCATATAATTTATTAAGAAGACATTATTTCGAGTGTTGTTGAAACTGGCCTTGGCAAGTTGCCAGTTTATGTTTCATATCACTTCTTCTATCTTTACCCTTTTAGGGTTCTAGATCAAATTGAGACATTCAAATGTCTTATTTTCCTCCCTAAAAATCCCTTGCCACCACCTCCACTTTTCTAGTAGAGATTTTATAGTATCCTAATCCAAATTTGTCTCTTACAAGAATACTATATCTAGGTCTTAGCTTAATCAAGAATCTCTTATTAGGGGTGTTTAAGCCCCTAACATTCCATGTATGGCCCTCATGGTGGATGGGGAAGGGATACTCCCTTCCCTAATATCAATTTCATTTGCCCCTTGGCATTTCTTGCAATTTCCAGCATCACCTTGTTTGATTTTCTTCATTTCATTCTTTTTTCTCCTAGCGTTGGTTTAACTTTGGTAGCAAGGCTCTAACTTATGGTTCTATTATCCATCATACCATCTTCCTCTTTACTGAAATCATTATCATCCACTTCGTTTGAGATTTTTATTTCTTCCTCTTGGTTTTCCTTGGGGTATTCTCCTTATCCTTACCTTATTGGTTAGGGCCTTCCAAACTGTTGGGTTTTGTATTTCATTTAGCATCCCATTGGTGCCTTCTTCTCTAAATGGTTCTCCATCCTTTGATGTCTCATATTTTCCCTTTCTCTTTACAAACTTCTTCTCCTCCTTCCTAGGATTACTGATTGTGCTATGATCCACTTTCCCTTGTCTTGGTGATTTCAATATTATTTTTGGCATTCCTTTTCTTCTACCCATCAATTGCTCAGCCTCCTTTAATACAGAGCTCCCTCCTTCCAAGACATATCAAGTTCCACACTGATACTTGGAGGGTAACCTCACTACTACACTCATTAGGGAATCCTTTTGAAACCTATCCCTTTGCTCTTCTTGATTTTGATGTGGGTCTTCTTGTTCCCTCAATTTCTCCTAGCAATCATCTTCTAAATGCCCCTTCTTGTATATTTTACACCTATTTTGTTTCTTCCACTTTGATCTTTTGATGCCATACTGACATGCAAATAATATCTCTATCTCCATCAGTAAGGGAGGTGTGAGTTTGATCTTCACACAAATCCATGCATACATGTATTCCTGGTCCCCTATGGATTCATCAATTTTCACAAAGGTACCCAATTTGTTATTGAAACTACTCTTCTAATCCTTGATGTATAAACCCTACCTTCCCATCATATAAGAACCTTGGTTTAGGATCTACCTCTTTGCTCTTCTTATAGGGCATTGTACAAAGAAAAAACTATTGGGTAGACTTTTGAGGGAGATTTATTGCCCCCAATTTGCTTCACACCATTTCAAAACCCTAATTAGTGCTAGCCATTCACCAACACATTTCATAACGAAATATTTTGGCACCAACCTTTCCCCTTCTTTGTACCGCTTTTTGTGTTTTTGACTTTCTAATTTAATTTTTTCCATTCAATTTTAATTTTATTTAAATATTTTGTTTTTTAATTATTTTAAAAAATATCACAACTCAATTATTGAAACTTACTTTATTTAGATTTAATAATTAAAAATAAAAATAAAATTTTTTTAATAATAATTTCAAAAAATTATTTTTGTTCTACGATTAAGATTTTCTAATTTAAGCATTAAATTTTTAATCAAGTTTTAATATAAATAAATTTAATTTTAAGAATTAAAAAAATGATTGTAAAAAAAATGATTGTAACCCCCTCTCTTTTAGGCCTTATGTTGTTTATATATTATATATAACTTAAAAAAAAATTCAAATTTTAAATTTTGAATATAATTTTTAGCATTATAACTTTACTTTCATTTCTTTTAATTCTTTTTAATAGATAAATTAATATTAAGAGGTTATTTAATGTTAATATCAATATACAAATTAATAGATATCTTTAAGTTTAATTTTATAAAATTTGAGTTTGAATATATATTTTTTAACATTAAAACTTTATTTTTATTTCTCTTATTTTTTTGTTGTATCATTATTTTTAATAGATGAATTAATAAATTTGTCTAATTTTGTTTTTAGATAATTGATGCATAAGATTTCAAATAATTTAATCATTTTTATATACAAATAAGGAATTTTATAAAATTTAAAAAAACTAAAAAATTGGTAATAAATAAATATGAAAAATGTTTAAAATTTAATGAGAAAAATTGATCAAATTATTTAAAAAATCAAAGAGATAAATAATAGTATTTATTTTCAACCTCCTCCTAATCTTTTTAGTTTCCGTACCCACTAACTCCAACCCCTCCTCTTTTTACCCTGCCTTGTCTCTAACAATCTTATAATTCTCTTGACTTGTGTCTCTCTTGTGATGATGGATCATGTAATTTGATCCATCGAGAAAAAAAAAACTTAATCAAATCCAAAAGACTCGTAGATTAAATAAAAGTCTATTCAAACATAAAATAATAGATGATATGAATTGATTTTGATTGTCAACTTCTTTATTATTTTTTCATGATAATTATTTAAAATTACTTTTGAAAATTATATAGGTATTTAGCAACTGCAACTTTAAAATAAAGTTCAAAATGTCAAATAAATTAAGCCCTAAACCCTTGAAGATTGGCAGCTAACTGGCAGCTAACCCTTGGTTGTGCAGGGAACGCCATTCTGGTCAATTTATGATAGTATCAAATATTATTCCCCGCCCCACGTGCGGTTGTTGTTTCAATCCAAGGTCATTCTTTATTACTATCCAATGGTCTTAATCCGAAAGCGACTCCCAAATTAATCGGCAATCAATAAGTCAGAGCAGTTAGAAGTCCGAGTCATGAATTACTATTGATGTAAATTTGGCCGTTGATTATTTTCTTTCAGATAGAGGAATTATAATTCAACAATTTCGGCGCAGAGGGTTGGACTTGGTACCGGCACTACCAGTCTACCAGCAATAGGGTCACATGGAGTTTTATAATTTCTCTTAATTTAAAATTTGTTAATAATAATCCGTTGGAGATTGTAATGGTGATTTTTTTTTCTTGGTTGGTAAGTTTCATTTATTTATTTTTTGATTACTGTGTAAAATTTGTATATTTGGTATAACAGTTGGTAAATAATATTATTTGATTTTATTTCTATTGTTATTTATCTTTAATTTTGGGTCTATATATAATATCATAATCTATATAGATATCATGCATAATCTATTGTAACAATGTGTGGCATTGCACACTTCTTTCAAGTCCATACCAAAGCATTTAATTATGCATTTGACATGATAGTCACATGACATTAGCATCTAGTTATGTATTATTCAAAAACATCAAATTACATGGTTTAATGCTACTCCATTTAGGAAAGGAATTGTATGCAATTGTTCAAGTTATTAAGTAATAGCACCACTACATCCTAGGTCCAAATACTATTATTCACTCAAATCATAAGCCATTTTAGTTTTTACATACATGTAACAAGTTGGAGAATGCACACCACATAAAGTGGAATACGTATTTGTAATAGTTTCATCTAGTGATCAAGCACAAGAAGTGGACAAACAATAAGGTAGCCAAGTGTTTCAATAGACTTCCAATTTTTGGGAAAGGTGTCTCAACCTTGCATCCTAAACTTTTGATTTATTAATTATTATATGTATTTATTATTTTTCGCTCATATTGAAAAATGGGGTATCCCACTCTGTGTTAGAATTGTTTTTCATGTGTCAAATACTTTGAAAGGTCTATAAAAGGTTGTAGGAACATCTAATATCATTAAGATGTGTAAGACCATCTTATGAAATTATAAGTTGGGAGTTACTTATGATATATTAGATATGACATGCAAAAGAATGATTACACGGGAGTTAAATTAGAATCCTAACCAATATAATGATGCATGTTATGATACATCATAAAGAATCTTTTAGTAGGTCTAAATTAAGGAGTTAGCTATGACATATTTTTTGATAGGTTATGATAGTTTCAAAAGAATCCTATTTATAGTGGGGAAGACCATGCCCAATTTGGGCATTATAATTTGAGCAACATATTGCACAATTTTTGGGTATTGCTTTAACTCATGGTTTTGAAAAACCACTCTTGGTTTGTGGTTGATATTTTCCTATTTATTGGTTCTTGAGGATGAAGTTTTATATAGGTTGTATAATTGATTTACAAGTACTATTATGTTGCTGAAATTATTCTAGAATTTGAATGGGTGATACTTTTGCAAAGGCATAGCTTAAGATGTGCATTGTAACCTCTCGATTATTGGATAATACAATTTTTTTTTCTTGGAGTGTATGATTTTTCTCCCAAAAGGGTTTTCTCCATGTAAATCATATTGTCATGGTATAATTGTATTCCTATATTGTTTTATATAATTGTAAGATATTTTATTTTTGTACTTACCTCCCCTTAAATGTTGGTGTAGGAATCATCTCCATACATTTTTCTTCTTTCAATTTAGTATTAGAGCCTGTTCACCTCAAATTCTAAGTGTTAGGGACAAGATTTTTTGTATTGATCATGGATTGATAGGGAGTTTATGTAGAAGGAAATCATTATTGTAGAAAAATGACAAGCATATCAAAGAAAGAGATTAAGACTTGTTACAATAAAAAAGGAATATTGGGACATATTGGATAGAAAAGTGAAGGGTCTCATTAGACTCTATTTGGTATATTTAGCTTTTTTAAAATATATGAAGTAATTGTAGAAGCCCTTAGGAGGAAGTTGGAAGAGATTTATCATGCTAGATCTCTTGTTCAAATAAAAATTTCTTGAGAAAGAATTTGTAAACCCTTAACATGGAGAATGGTGGTTCTATGAGATGATGAATGCATTCAACATTATTTGGCCCAACTACACTCTACTAGAAAGAAAATGGAGGATGGGGATGATTACATGACACTCCTTTGTTCTTTGCTAGACTCATGGAATCACCTTGTGATATAAATTAAAGAATTGGCTCTCAACTCAAGATGGATGAGATAGTGGCATTGTTACTTTTAGAGTAGATGTGAAGAAAATAATTTGAATCAACTAAGGAGGTTCTATCAGTTTGTGGAAGATTGAAAGAGAAAGGAAAGAAGGAAAATAAGGGAGAAATTTCAAGATCTATATTTCCTACAAATTCCAAGGTATGTTTTGAAATCATGGCAAGCCCAAATTCCATCATAAAGGTTACAAAAATGGTAAGGAAAAATGATTTACATGATGAGTATAAGAAATTCCCTTAAGATGGTGCAAATACTTTTGTCAAATCCTTGACAAATCATACAATAGAAGGTGCATGGCTGATTGTTAGAAGTGCTTCCTTCTATATGATCTCCCATTGGGAGTGGTTATTTAAGTAAAAAAATTATCATGGTAGGAATCTGTACCTTAGGAGATGAATATCACCTAAATATTTTGGTTGTGGAATGGTTCTCATTAGATTACCAAATATGCATGTGAAGGGGATCAACTATGTTTTGCATAATCTTGATTTGACATGGAACTTGTTGTTAATGAGAAAATTGAATGAAATGGGTGTATACATTTATTTCTTAACTTGGAGGGTGTATAATAGTGCAATGAAGTATGCCAGTGCTCACTAAGGGTGTCCATGTGGGAGATTTGTTTCAAATAGATACATGCAGTATTTAGAAAAATAATTTCTCTATTATTGTATCCAACCTTTAAAACTCGTGATAAATTGGAGTGTTGTATCCACTTCCAATGATCATGATCTCGAGGTACCTAAGAAATCTATTGATTCAAAGAGAAAATTACCAATGAAGAATATAATTTCTATGACACTAGAGAATGAGTCATATAAGGGAAAGTGACTTATGACTATTTAAAATAAAAATCTTTTAGAGGAATAATTTGTTTTCTTGACTTTTATTTCTATGATTATTACATACATCATAAAAAAAAACATGTTCAATTTCACTCAAGCTCTCACAAATATTTTTGGGTGTTAAATTTAATTCATTTTGATGTGTTTGGCCTTCGAATTGTTCCTTCTATTTTAAGTCTTTGTACAATATATTTTATAGATGATTATTCAAGGAAGATATGGGTGTATTTCCTTATAAGTAAATATGAAATTTTTAGTCATTTTAAGAAGTTTAAATCCCCTATATAAAATAATAATAGTAGAAAGATTAAGTTTCAAAGAACTAAAAATGGTGGTGAGTTTTGTTCAATATATTTTGATAAATTATGTAAGGATCGTGAAATTTAAAGAAACAAATCAACTCCATCTACCCAAAAACAAAATGGAGTTGAAAAAAGGATGAATAGGATATTAATGGAGAGGGATAGGAATATGATTAGTGTATTTATCTTAGAACAAAAGTCTTGGGCTTGTTACCTAGTTAACATATCTCCTACATCAAGTATTATTAAAGAAACACCTATGAAGGTGTTGATGAGAAAACTATATCATTTAAATATCTTCAAGTGTTTGGTTTTGAGGCATATGAATATGTGCCAAGGAAGAAGTGTTCAAAGTTGAAAAACAAGGTAGTGAAATGTATCTTCATCAAATATGGTGTTAATGTGAAAGGGTGCAATCTATTTGGCCCCATTACTAAAAAAGCTTTATATAGAAGAATTACAGTTTTTAGAGAAATTAAGCCTTCTTGAATAGTATTGTAGCTAGAAATGGATGGGAAGAAAGACATTGTTACTCTAACCCAAATCACTAAGAAGGTTGAACCGAAATCTTATGAAGGTCTTGAAGAGGAGGAGAGATCAAATAGTCTATATAATTTTAAAGAGAATTTAGGACGTTCCATCTCAAATTTTGAGGAGGTTCACTTGGTAGAGACAACTAGATATGTACACTCATGATTGCAAAAATATATTTTCTTTGATCACTAATACTGTTGAGCCTAGAATTGTGAAGGAGGTGATGGATATGGGTGATTTTGAGTCTTGGAGAGTGGAGATGGCTATGATAAATAATGATGACACATGGGTATTGGTAATATTTCTATAAGGAAGAAAACCTATCTAGATGTAAATGGGTGTTTAAGAATAATTTATTTTGGATGAAAGTGTTGAAAAGGACCAAGTAAGATTGGCTATGAAAAGATATACCTGAATTAAGAGGATTGATTTTGGTGAGATTTTTCCATAGGTAATAAATAAACTCTTATTTAGAGATATAATATATGGATGTGAAGAAAAAATTTCTACATGGTGATTTGGAGGAATATATTTACATGACACAACTATCACAATATGTTATTAAAGATAAAAAGTCTTTGATTTGTAGAATAAAAAAATATTTATACATTATTAAACCATCTCTTAGAATGCGATGCTATAAATTTCATTCATTTGTGTTGCGATTGGGATTTTTTAGATTAAAAATGAGTCATTGTGTTTCAAAAGAATGGAACAATTCAAAGTGAGACTTAATCCAAAGAAATTTGTCTTTGGAGTGAAATATGGAAAGCTACTAGGTTACATTGTATCAGAAAAGGGAATTCAAGTGGATCCAGCTAAAGTACAAGCAATTCTTGATATGCCACCACCAAGGAACATTAGTAAACTACGCTCTTTGCAGGGACGGTTACAATCCATTCGAAGATTCATTGCTCAACTGGCAGATAAAAGTTTACCATTTACACACCTTTTACACAAGAATAATCCATTTAAGTGGGAAGACAAATGAGAAGCCACATTTGATCAGATAAAGCACTATCTCATGAATCCACCAGTATCGATTCCACCAGTGCAAGGTGCCCCTCTCATATTATATATTTTTGCCACGAAAGTATCTTTAGGAGCATTATTGGCACAAGAAGACAATTTAGGAAAAGAGCAAACAATTTATTACATCAGTCGAACCTTAACAAGTCATGAGCTAAATTATACCTTCATTGAAAAAGCCTGCTTAGCAGTGGTGTTCACTTCTCAAAAGTTACGACACTACATGCTAACTCATACAGTAAAGCTTGTGGCTAAGATTGACCCACTCAAATATCTTCTAAGTAAGGCAACCTTAATTGGCAGGTTAGCTAAATGGGTTATGATCCTAAGCGAATTCAATATTCATTATGTGGATCGAAAAGCTATCAAGGGATAGGTAATTGCGGATCAGTTAGTAGAAGCACCAATACCAACAAAACACCCAATACACATTGATTTTCCTGATGCCGATGTATTCACAACAGTTATCCAACAATCATGGGTGCTCTACTTTGATGGTTCTTACTCTCGACATGGTTTAGGAGAAGGGATTATTTTTATTACACCTCAAGGACATACAATTCCAAAATATTATCGGCTAATGTTTCCTTGCACAAACAACATAGCTGAGTATGAGGCATTAGTAATTGGCATAAAAATTACAGTAGATTGGAAAATCATAGAACTTCAGGTTTTTGGTGATTCAAAACTTGTTATAAATCAAATCAATGATGAATATCACACTAAAGATGACAAGTTGCTACCTTACAAAAGAATGGTGGACGATTTCAAAAAATATTTTGTTAACATCAAGTTCATACAGATTCCACGTATTGATAATAAAGTAGCAGATCCTATGGCTACAATCGCCTCTCTACTCCAGTTAATAGAGAATCAAACACGGTACAATTTCTTGGTGGAACAATTGTTTTCTCCTGCCCATGACAATCCCGAAACTCAAATCATTTGTCATTTAACCAGTTCTGATTCTCCCTTATATGGCCAAATTTACACTTACCTAAAGGATACTATTTTACCCTTAGACTTGTCTAGGAATCAGAAAAGAAATTTCATCCGTCAATCATCTCGTTACACCTTAATTGCTAACGTCTTATACCGACATGGTCTGGATGGTACCCTCCTTAGATGTCTTGAACATGATGAATTCGAAAAGGCCTTACAAGAAGTACATGGTGGAATTTGTTGGACACACTCAAGTGGACTAACCTTAGCAAAGAAACTTGTGAGATTAGGTTACTACTAGCCGACTATGGAGAAAGAATCATTCATCTTTGTGAAGAAATGTGCGAAATGTTAGATTCATGGGAATCTCATTCACGCTCCTGCTCAGGAATTACAATCGTTCACCACAACATGGCCTTTTGCTCAGTGGGGATTGGACTTGGTTGGTAAGATACACCCATCATCTTCAAATGGACATAAATTTATCATTATAGCTACTGAGTATTTCACAAAATGGATTGAAGTTGTTCCCCTAACAACTGTTACTGGCAAACAAATCTCTTCATTCATTTTGTACTATATCATCTGCCGATATGGTATTCCCAACTCCATTATCATAGACAATGGACGACCCTTTAAAAATCAAGATGTTGATGAGCTATGTGAAAGATTCCGCATCCAACATAGGTTCTCTACACCTTACTATCCACAAGGGAATGGTCAAGATGAGGCTTCAAACAAAACAATTTTGAAGATTTTGAAGAAAACGGTGAATGAAGCAGGACATGATTGGCATGTCCAATTAAATCCAGTATTATGGGCATACAGAACAAGCATTCACACACCAACATGTGCTACTCCCTATGCTTTGGTCTATGGAGCATAAGCTATTCTACCATTAGAAGTTGAGATTCTATTAGTTCGAGTATCACTCAAGGGGTTAATCAATGATGAAGACTATAGAGTATCAAGGTTGCAAGAGCTGGAACTGCTTGATGAACGACGTCAAACTAAAGTTAATCATTTGAAGGGATATCAACAAGTTATGTCCCGTAGCTACAATCACAGAGTCAAACCAAGAACTTTTCAAGTGGGTGACTTGGTTCTCAAAGAAACCCCTCGTAATCAACAGGATCAGGAAAAGAAAGGCAAGTTCAAACCTAATTGGTTGGGCCCTTTCATTATCATTGTAGCATATGGATCGGGGGCATATCAGTTGTCGTCTACAGAAGGGGACCTGTTTGAAGATCCAACCAACAACATTCATTTGAAGAAGTTTTATGCCTAAGAAAATATACAAAAAAAAACAATACAAAAAGTCTTGAGAAAATATCAAAAACAATATAAAAAGTCCTGATAAAATACAAAAAAAATCAAAAAGAGCAAAAATACAAAAAAATCAGAAAAAGAAAGAAAAAAATCATTGCCTTGATGAAAACCTAGCAAATAGGCATTTTGGTAACAAAACAAAATTTATAAAATTAGGAAAAAGTGCAATCAAAACAAACGGTGAAAAACTGGCAAACAGGCAGTGTTTGTGATTTTCTTTGGCTCTCTCATCTATTAGGATTCATTTGGCATATCCATCTTTTCATCAGCATCATACACATGCCTTGCCATTACCGTTTACATCGCATCATCTCCTTGAAATGACAAGGACCTCATCATGGCTTGATGAATTAGGATTTTCCTTAGCAGTAGTTGTGTCTAGCAAGAGTCGAAGTACAAGGTCACTAGGGGGCAGTTCTCTTCTTGGAGCTTTTTTTGAGCAAACAATAACATGTGTCTAGAATCAAGTATCAGGAAACAACAAACTTGTCCAATTACAATGAGGCTGCATGACTGTTTCGACAAATGAACAAATTGGATGATCTTAATCTGAATAAAATGAATGATAAAATTAAAGCAATAAGTTGCAATTGTTGTTTTGATATTTGATGACATCATGTCTTTGGAGTGGTTCAATGATGTACTGAACTAGAATCACAAGGAAGAAGTATGATTTTTCTTTGCTTGCTGTCTGTAAGCTAATCATTAGTATTGTGCAAATTTGTCATGGGACATGTTCGACAATATATCATTGATGACATTTCTGAATTTGCATAGGAAAATGGTTAACTTTTGTTTGTTTATGCAAACAATACTCAAGTCATCTTGGTTCAATTATACCTCGATGCTTGTATTAATTTGCTATATCAAAAATCATGAAAGAAGTACTCAGGTCATCATTGGTGCTAGTATACCCTTTGATGCGTGTACTAACTTTCAACATACCAAAAGGCTCAATGATGAAAACCAAGCACAACATGAAATGGCAACAAGGAGAATAGTTCATTACTGCATTTTAGGACTACATAATTCATTTTGCATCTTTTTGGGGCCTTTTCAATAGATTTTTGAGGATTGGCCAAATTCTTGTATATATTTTCAAAACAACGATTGAGTACACCTGGACATTTATTACATCTCATTGCATTCCATTCACATCATTTCACCATCTTTCATTTTTTTCATCATTCTTGCATTTTAACTTTGCATCATCTTTTCATTATTAGTTCATCATATTCATATCATGTATATAAGTCATTCATCATAATATTTACATTTACATTTTGATTCACATCATCTATGTTAATAATAAAATTACATCCATATCGTCCATCTCACATCATCATTTAGGTTATCATGATCATTTCCAACATTATCATTATTACCATATTACATCATTATCCATGTTATGCGCATATTACATCATTAAATATTACATCTTCATAATCATATCATTCATCCATTTATCTCATTTCATCATAATGTTCCATTTAAATCATTCATCATTACATCATATACTTTTCATATCATTAAAAACATTCACCATCACATCTTGCATCTTGCATTCATTACATACACCATAAAAGAACATCATTTTAAATTGCATCATACATCATCATACTAAAATCATTTCAACACATCCTGCATTATAAAATAAAATAAAATCATTAACATCATTGTTTGCATCATCATACATCATGAAAATCATACACAACATAGCATATAGAAATAAACATGCATCCATAACATGTGCATAATCAAAATCACCACTGCATCTCATAGATCTCATCAAAATAAATGTCCAGAAATACAAGGATATCAAATGTTTCAAAAAGAAATATCAAATACAATGGAATAAACATGTCAAAATGCTCATCACTCAGAGGCATCTGGCCGTGGAACATGATTGCTGTTGCCTCCCGAGGTATTTGTTCTTGATGGATCTCTACTCCCAGAAGCTCTAGCCTCTCGTCTAACTGGATGACCCACACTCCTGGTAACACTCCTAGAGTGACTGCGTGAATGGGTCCGAGACCGAGTACCTGACTGTGTGAAGGAAATCCTCCTCTCGAGTGGTACTGCCTCAAAATACCTCATCCTATAATACTCGGCCTCCCGAGCAGTCTCCAAACCCTCTGCCATGACCTCTCCAATAGAGGTTCTCTTAACTGATCTGAGTAGTCTCTCGGCTACCCCCTCGGCCTGTACACATCTCTCCCGAAAGCTATCCCTCTCGGCCATAAGCTGAGCTACCTGTGGGTTAGGAGGTGGTGGTTGTGCAATCTGTGCCTACAACTGACTAATTGTCCCCTGAGCCTGTGCCAATTGACTCTGCAGAGTCTGAACCTATGCCTACAATGCATCAATTTGTCCCTATGAAGGAGCCCTGATAATGATCCGCAGAGCTGACATACTCGGTTGGTCCACCACTCTCAAGGTTTGTGGCCTTGTCCTGAAGGGAACATCAAAGAAATAACTCTGTCCTCCACCCCCACCACCTTCATCATCCCCACTGTCATCACTGCTGTCATCCTGGTTGTCAGAATCATCCTCCTCATCAATATCCATGGCCGTAGCATCCTCTGCCCCTGCTTGAGCCTCTCCCTATGGCTGCCTTGCTGCTACCTGTGCCTGCACCTACCCTCACCCTTGCTATATCACTAGTCCTCCCATCAATGGGGCAGGCTCCTCTGGACTAGTAAACCTCGGGAAGGGATGTGTGTAAAAATATGCAGCATACTCGTCTGTCATCCCTACATCTGTAACCTCAGGATGAATAGCCCACTGTGCTGGCTATAACTCCAAATACTTTGCTCGGGCTGCCTCAATGGTCACAATAGGACCCCACTCTGGTATATCCTCACGATGCCTGGCATAATGTGCCACACCCTACAGCATCATCTGTACTAACCCCAGCTGTCTCAAGACTCTCATCATCAAAAACTGCTCAATAATGTATGGGGTGCATCCAATCAAATATCTGGATCTCGTACAGTAGGGCAACTCTAAATCATCTGTCTCCTAGGGATCACAATCTACATACGGTCTCCAGATAACTGTATCTAGATCATCTAGAACGCGTTGCCAATACTCCAACTTGCCTAGCCTCGGCTGGACAAGAGGCCCTGTTTATGCATAAACATATGGGAACCCAAGGGGATGATCCCTCCGAACAATGGGATGCGTAATGGAAAAATGCTCCCATGCAAATATTTGTAGAAGAGTAACTCCGCAAGAGAGAATTTTCCCATCTATGTACACGACTTGATGAAGATCGTGGTACAGATGGGCAAGCATACATGATCCCCATGCATATCCGGTCCCATGGAGAAGCATATCCTCCAAAATCCTCTCCCATCCAACTCATAGTCCCTTTTCCCTACGATCAGGACAAAGGAAACCACCGATCATACCTGCTAAAACTGAAGGCAGTGGGGCATATCTCTCCACCGTCTCCTTCCAGGGAAGCTCATATTCGGAGACATGCGGATCCTGGAAGACTCACCTAAGTGCATCGGTCCCCCTGATCTCCTTGTGATCATAGATCACAAGCTCCCCAACTACCGAAATACCTAGAATCCTATACACGTCTTCGGGCATCACTGTAATCTCTCCTGTTGGCAGATGAAAAGTGTTATGCTCGCTGTGCCATCTCTCATCCAATGCCGTCAACAGTGCCCTGTTGACCCGATACTGCGGGATCCTCAACAAGGAACTCAAACCACACTGGTGAATAACCTCTAGATCATCATGTGACAGTCACGGAATCATCTCCCATGTTTGAGGAAATCTCTCTCTAATCTGGAGGAGGTTAAAATTCTCCTTTACAACATCATCAAGCAATCATACAAATCAATCAACAAGCAATCTCTACTCAAATTAGTACATCAAAAGCAAAATCAAATCAGTACATCAAGCAATTCACTCAAATCAACACTTATTTGTTTTCATATCGCATGGAAGCAAATCTATCAATCAAATCAACACTATTTTTGTTTTTCATATCACATGGAAGCAAATCTATCATCGCCTATTTTTGTTTTTCATATCGCATGGGAACAAATTTAACAGTCAACATGACTCAATATGTATCTATTTGACTTTCAAACAGGAAAGCAAATCTATCATTTCTACTATTTGTTTTTCATATCACATGGGAACAAATTTAAAAGTCAACATGAATCAATATCTATCTATTTGACTTTCAAATGGGAAAGACAATCTATCATTTCTACTATTTGTTTTTCATATCACATGGGAACAAATTTAACAGTCCACATGACACAATATCTATCTATTTGACTTTCAAACGGGAAAGCACATCTATCATTACTATTTGTTTTTCATATCGCATGGAAACAAATTTATCAGACTTACTTGTTCTTCAAGCACGCAGACAAGTTTCTCAATTCAAGCTAATCTATTCTTGATGTTATTAAAAAGCATAAAATCAGTTGGCTAATCTAGCAACACTCATCAAGCACTTATCAATATTTCGTCAAAATTTCAAATTCGGGAAAAATCCCTAGATGCGCCAAAATAGGCCATCAATGCACTACACCATGGATGCGCTACAACAAACCTTCTATGTGTTATTTCCCATATGTGCTATTGTATCTACCAGATGCGCTACAATAGTCACCCCATGCACCAATTTTCCTATGCGCTAATCTAGCATCCTACTCGGGCAACATTTTTGTATGCGCTACTTCAGGTACCCTATGCGTGAATGTTTTCAACCTATGCGCTACTTTGGATGCATGACTTTATCTCCCGTATGCGTGATACTATGGCTCGTATGTGCAAAACTGGGATGTGAAAAATCTAAAAATTACAAAAAATAAAGAAAATCATCGAAAAAAAAAAAGGGGGAAGGTTAGGTTGACTTACTGGAGGTCCGTACATAGCTGGTCTCTAATACCGGCGGGCTCACTTGAATTTGTGGCATTCTTAATGGATCGGCATCGTGAATATCTCTCTCAGAGGTCTGAAAATTCCTAAAGGTTACTGTTCAAATGACAATGACTTTTCACTTTTTTTCACCTTTTAAGGGGGTAAAAGTGGGCAAATATTCAAATTTTTGGCAAAATAGAGCACTATTTCAAGAGCTAAATCACTAATTTTCCTCCGAAAATATTTCCGATTCTTTTCTCTTGCAATTTACCTCTCGAGGGAGTATATAATATCAGTAAATTCCAAAATTTTGGGGCAAAATTCTTTGAAGCAATGCGTAAATCACATCACTTCAAAGAGGGGCAAAATGTACCCATCTAAAAATGGTCATGGTTAATCAAACCTATTAATTAATTAAATATGAATTATTTAATTAATATTCTTAAGTCATCTACATATATATAAATTTAATTATTTATTTATATTGTTCATTTTCTCAATTCTTCTAGTTTAATTAAATAAATAAGTTTATTTAATTATTTTCCTCTTAATTAAATAAATAGATTTCACAATTTATTTATATTAATTATCACAAGTTTAAATTTTAAATTTAAATAATATTCTTCATCTCGCATTTAATTAAATATTTCTAATATTTAATTAAACCGCTTTCTTCTCTTCCACTTAATTAAATATTTCCAATATTTAATTAAAAGCTTTCTTTCTTCCATAATTAAATATTTCCAATATTTAATTAAATGCTTTCTTTCTAATTCTTTATTCTCCTCCACTTAATTAGATATTTCCAAGATTCAATTAAAAGCTTTCTTGCCTCAATAATTAAATATTCATTCATTTAATTTATGGAAACATCTTCCATCTTTTTCTCAACTTCTTGATCTCTCGCCATTCATTTTACAGGTTTGAATCTCAACCGTCGACCCTCGCCAACTGGATTTCTTGCCTTCAAAAATCTATAAATGCAACCCTCTTATGAGTTGAAAAGGACACACCTCGAATCTTAGATTTCATACGCAGTTACTATAGTTGCATTTCAGTATTATCTGCATTCTAGCATCATAGCATTTCAATTTCATAGCTTAAATCATTTAATCATGCACATGCATTTTCAATTAATCTCATTCTCTTAAGTTGCCATTTCAACAAGCTATTGCTTACACAACTGAGAGCCAACATCTTTAATCAAATCTTTGGAGATAGAGGATGATGGGACGAATTTGAAGAAGCTATTGTCATTAGAGTTTGCATTTATGCTTTCTAGTTAGATTTCTTTAATATAATGTCTTATCGGTGTGTTAGTTTACTGTTTGATTAATCCACATTTTCTAACAACCCAAAAATAAGAAGAGAAGATGTGAACATAAAGCTTTGGTTGGGCTAGAGTAAGTATTTGAATTTTGTACCATAGTGTTTTAACATGTAGATAACATAACATTATGTGTTCATATCTCTGTCGAAACTAAATGTTCTATTGAGTAGTATCATTGAATACCCATATAGATAGAAGATATAGATCATGTTATTTATGCTAATATATTTGGGAGTCTAAGGTGTGTTATGGTCTATACTAGACAAAATTTTGTACAAGTAGTGGGAGTCCTGGGTTGCTTCATGGCTAATCCTAAATTAGAGCATTAGGATGTAGTTAAGAGGGCCTTTAGATATTTTTGGAGTACCTAAAATTATTATTTCCTTTTTAACCATTGTGATTCTACAAGGAACAATACTTAGTGGAAATTTTTTTGGGTCTCAAAAATACAATTTTGAACCACGAGAGGTTGCCAAGCTCTCACAATGTTATTGGCCAACTAACAAGGCCAACCAATACAGTTGAACCTTCTACTCTTAAGGCTCTGCTAAACCTAGGCGGGTGTACCTATATGAATGCTGCGGATTTTGAACTAGGCTTCTACTTGACTAAGCTATCCACAATGGCAAAGGGAAGTGGACATATATGATCTAAATTTAGTCAAAATTGTATATGTAGTATCAGATAAATTTGGTATAAATAGTGTATGCAATATGAAAGTGAAGTTTGATATGTTCAGTTAATAGATGTCAAATGAAATAAATGAAACTAAGTAATGAAAGTAAGGGAGACCAATGCCTTGTTGGGTAGAATGAAGTCAAATGAAATTTCTAAATGAGTGGCTTTTATCTAGCAAAATTCTAATTGTTTGGTATACAAATATGAGCTTATAATTGGTATAAACATGCAAGAATATGATTGACAGACCCTACTTGAGGCAAAATATCAATCCTAACTATTTGATTCTTCTAAATGATCCAAATAATGTTCCCAAATTACTGTAATTGACTGAAAGGGATTTAATTCTTTCTTGAAGAAACCAATTAATCAAACCACACAGATACAACAAATGTGCACCGATAAATTGAACATATACTCGATATTTCAATTTAAATAATTAAGAAACATTAGATTGGAGACAATCAAATAATTGCAGAAATCTAACAAACAACTGATACCAGAATGAAACCAAAAAATCAACAGTCTTTCATTATCTTCCTCAAATCTTATACATGCAACATAGTCTTCTTGAATGCAAACATTCTAAAAATATTATGCTTGCCAGAATCTGTCCTATTCTAATCTAAACTATTCTAATCTCTCCCCTAATCTTACCGATTTTACAAGTATTTATATAGTAAATTTTAAGGGTCATGACCCTTCACTGTTTGTTACAGTCACTTACATTCCATTAACATAAATTAAAACATTTAATTAGATTGCCTTATCGGAAAATTAAATGTTTCAAACATAGCCCTACATTTTCATTTTAACTTAATACGTTTCTACCTTTTAATATTTTGTTTTACATGCTGCTAGAATATTCTCTTATTCCTACCGCTCTACCGTGGTCAACATGTTGACCGACTGTGGCATAGTGGTGACAGTCACTAATGCTTCCTCCACCATTAACTCCTTTATTTACTACCCAACCACCGGCTATCCTTCCACCACCTGCGACATCACGGTGTACCTTTTGCTCCCCATGGTTATCGCCTTACTGCCCAATCGCAGTCTCACATTCTTCAACCCACGGTATGGCGTTCAAACACTTAGTGTCACCTCTGACTATCAACTCCGCATTGATTTCCTATCTCTGCACCACTATGGTCACTATATTAACCGCACGCAGTATAGCGGTTGGCATTTTATTCTATGCTTCATTGCTTCCTCCATCACCTACCACCTTACCGCAGTGTGTTTGAAGCCTACTCACGATACCGCGAGGTAACCGTTAGCCATCTCCTCTCCATTCACTGCTCAACTGCCAGATTCCTCTTGTCCAACTGCGATATAGCGGTATCCGTCTTCGCCAACCGCTAAGTCTATGTTACCGCAGTCACTGCGGTGCCTGGCTTGACCACTAGTGGTACCGCGGTGTCATCTTAGACCGTCACCTCCACTGCTATCCATTGTCTACCGCAACCACCACAGTCTATGTTCATACCATGTACAATATAGCTTTAACCGCTTTGATTGCTTCCTCACCGCGAACTGTTGCCTCACCGTTTACCTCACTGCCACTGTGATACCACGGTCAATGAACTGACCGTGCACAGTGTGACGGTAGGAACTTTATGTTTGCTCCTGAACTGCTACCGCCATACCATGGGTATGGACTGAACCGTTGGCAGTATAGAGGTAGGCTTTAATGTGTTTGATCGTGCTATCGCGAATGGCTTTATAAGGGGTTACGGTGAAGCATTGAAAGATATGAGGGTAAACATATGGCGGTAAAAGATATTCAAACATTATGAATGAGAGAAATGAATTATTTAAGGAAAAGGATAGTGAAATATTAGGAATCAAATGGGGGTAAAATGTGAGGGCAAATAGGCCAAAAATAGGAGACCATGAAACATGGGTAAAGCCATTTTTAACATAGTAAAGGGTGGCGAACAATTATTTTATGAGAGAGAAGTGAAAACGATAAGCTCAAAAATGGAAAAAAACATTCAAATTCATGATGGAAATATTGGGCTCTAATAGTGGCTCCTATTGGGGATGAGTGGTTGTTTAATCACTGCAAGAATCCAAAATTCCTTGGTAGAGCAAACCGAGCAAAGATATGAAAAATGAAAGCCATGACAGATGGAGGGAATGAACAAATGAATGATATGAAAGATGAGCAAATGGAGAATGATCCTAAGCTACTGTACATGGAAAGGAAAGCAATGATTTCAAAAAGGGGCTCCCGAGAATGTCCATGTACTAGAAAACCCAGACCCTTAAAGATTTTCTAAACTACTGTGCATGGAAAAGAAGATTTTAAAAAGGATTAAAATAAGAATTGTCCATGCACTGGAAATTCTTAACCCTATGCAACTTCTCAAGAGAAAAAATGCTTCAAGAACTACCCATGTACAGGCAGCTCCTGCTCCTCTCCAGACATGTTCTGCAAGTAGTATGAATCTTCTCCTCTTTTACCAACAATGACAAAGGGCCCCAACCACAATGCTTCAAATTTCCCATGTTTACCTTTCTCCTGGCATCTTGCATTCCACATCAGTACCAGATCATTTTCTTCAATTTTTTTCTTTTTTTTCTTTTTTATCAAACAAATACTTCATCTGTGCTTGCAACTTCATATTTTTTTTTTGAGCTAGTCTTCTCATCTCATCAAGTTCTACCAATTGCTCCATTCTCTCCTCCATTGGTTTCAGAACATCTATGTCTTCTTAAAATAAATTTGTAAACTGGCAATTTTTTTTGTAAAGGCATCCTAGCTTGTGTTCCATACGCTAATTCATATGGAGATTTTCAAAGTGCTTTCTTCACAGTAATCCTATCTTCCCATACAACCAATCTTAACTTTGAATCCCAAGACTTTTTATTTTTATCGAGCATTCTTCTTATGATTTTCAAAAGACTTTTGTTGCTAGATTCTGCCTGATCATTAGCTTGTGGGTGATATGGGCTAGAGTAAGAAATAGTGATACCATGTGTACTACAAAAATATCTAAACTCATCAGATCTTAAACACATCCCATTGTCTGTAATTAGTTTTAATGGCATACCAAACCTAGTAATAATTTTATCCATCAAAAAATTGACCACAACTTTACTTGTTGCTTGCTTGGTTGGGATTGCTTCTACCCATTTGGCGAAGTAATCAGTGGCTCCCAGTATCCATTTGTACCCTCCACTTGATTTCTCTTGTATCTCCCCAATAAAATTGATCCCCCATTGATGAAATGGAGCTTCAACCTGCATAGGTCTAAGTGGTAAAGCTCCCTGATATTTCATTTTCCCTAAAAACTTCTGACATGCCTCACACTTTCTTACATATGAAAAAGAATCATTAAAAAATTTTGGCCAACAATAACTTGCCTTGAGTATCTTATGCATAGTTGTCTTTGCAGAATAATGGCCTCCATAGACCCCCTCATGTATTTCTTTTAAAACATGTTCAACCTGTGACTCATCTAAACATAACAACAACATCCCATCCCTGTTCTTCCAAAATAAATCACCTTCTACGAATACATATTTAGATGCTTGAAGTTTCAAATTTCTTCTCTAGTTATCACTAAATCCTTCAGGGCACTTCATGTTTCTGAGGTAATACATGATGTCTGTATACCAAGGTGTATGCTCAATACTTGCAATTGTGTTTCCTTCATCTTCCACATTGCAAATTTGATTTGCTTCAATATTTTCTTCTGCCATTAACTTGGCCAAACCTTGGCCTCTCACCAATTTGGTAATTTTTATTTCCATATCAAACTCCTGGATTTTATTAATCCACTTGCATCTCTTCCCTATTACCTTTGACTATGTCAAGATATCTTTAACAACTGTATGAGGAACATAAGCAATTACTCTGGCTCCAACTAGATACGGTCAAAAAGCCTTTGTGGATTTTACTAATGCAAAGGCTTGTTTGTCCATTATATCATATTTCAATTTTGACCCTTGCAAGGACTTACTAAAGAAGGACACATGTTGCTCATATCCATCCTCATTTTTTTGTAACATAACAATAGCTATAGTGTGTAAGGAAGCAAATGAAAATATCTAAAAAGGTTTTGAAAAATCAAGGGATTTGAGGATAGGGGCTTCCTTGATGGCCTTTTTGATGGATATAAAAGCTTCCAATGCTTCTAGAGTCCATTCTATTTTTTGTCCCTTCTTTAGCATCTTTGATATGGGTTTAACAATTTCAACAAAGTTAGACACAAATCTCCTAACAAAGTTAATCTGCCCAGAAAATGACTGGATGGCTTTGATGGTTTTATGGACATGAACCTTATCTATAGCCTCAACCCTCTCAGGGTCTATTCTAACCCCTTCTTTTGACACAATATGTCCTAAGAGTTTTCCCTCTGTGACAACAAAATGACATTTCTTAGGATTCAAGCTAATGCCATACCCTAAAGCTCTAATGAATATTTTTTCAAGATGTTCTACATGATCTTCAACATTTTTTAGTAGGTAGTAAGGTCATCCTAATACACTACCATTATAGCATTAATCAAGTCTGCAAATGCTAATTCCATAGCTCTTTGAAAGGTCGCTCCTAATACACTACCATTATAGCATTAATCAAGTCTGCAAATGCTAAGTCCATAGCTCTTTGAAAGGTCACTCCTACATTTGTGAGACCAAATGGCATTCTTACATAGATATATGTTCCCCATGGAGTTGCAAAAGCTATTTTGTACTACTCATATTCTCTAACCTTAACCTGATTAGAACTAGAGAAACCATCCATCATAGATAACAGCTCACACCCTATTACTTTATGCAGTATAGCCTCCATTTTAGGGAGAGGGTAATTATCTTTAAGGGATGCCACATTTAAATTTTTGAAGTCCACACATAGTATGATATCTCCGTTCTTTTTTCTTACAGGAACTAGGTTTGACACCCATGTTGAATGCCTGGTCGGTTTGATTATACCTCCATCTCTAATATTTTCCAATTCCTCTTGCATCTTAGGTTCCGGATTTGGATTGATAGGCCTCTGCCTTTGTCTGAATGGCTTTGCATCTGGCTTCAGTGGAATTTCATGTTGAAAAAGATCCTCTCTATATGTCTTCAAATCCTTATAAGACCAAGCAAACACATGCTTGTACTTTCTTAACAATGTAATCAACATTCTTCTGATGGTTGGGCTTATCCTTTTTCCAATATAAACCATTTTAGGTGCTAATTCAGTTCCTAGATTTATTTCTTCAATGTCCTCTTTTCTAACAAGCGTCTGCTTCATGAGAGAATGATCATTTCCATCATACACTCTCTCTAATGCCACAAGCCATTTGGGAAATCTTGTTGGTTTTAAGCTACAAAATTTCCTTACCAAGCATAGTTTGTTTACCATATACTTCTTCCACAAAAGCATTGAAATCAATCTCCTATGCTTCATACTGGTCTATACAGTGGAGAAACTTCAAAAGATTAGTATCATCATTAAAAACCTGCCAGCTATATATGTTGTCAGGGACAACATGTCTTGTTTTGAATTCAACTTGAGATACCCCTGCTAAAGTGATATCATACTTTTTTAAGGCTACATTAGCCAAAAAATCAGCCATCAAATTTTCAGATCTATCTATCCAATCAATTGAAAATGCATCAAATAGTTCCACTATATCCCACACAACATTTCTCTATTGTTTCATCCTTTTGTTCTTTGCAGCATATTTTGATCTGACTTGGGACACAACTAGCTCAAATCACCCAAGACAAATAATAACTTAATCTTATGTTTGATAGCCATGTTCAAACCGATCAACAAAGCTTCATACTCTGCCATGTTATTTGTACATTCAAAAGTCAACAAAAATGAATATTTGAATGTTGTACCTTCAGGTGATATGAAAACTATCCTAGCGCCATTACCTTCTTGACTGCATGCCCCATCAAAGTATATTTTCCACACACCTTGTTAATTCTCATAAATATGTTTCTCAATTGGGTCCTTGTTCACTAATTCAGGCTGAGATAATTCTACTCTAAAATTCCCCAAATCTACATCACAAAAGCAATTAAGTTGTTCTTGAGGAACACACTCAACAATTTGATTCATTCTTGGCTCCCTATATAGCTTGACCTCTTCACCATTTACTGGTATAGTGGCATATGATAAATCAAACTGCACATTACCCCCTACTGTTGCAGTCCATTGTCTTGACAAAAGAATTCCAAACTGAGGAGGTGTACCAATCACAGTTACATCAATATTATAAGTTTCTTGTGGGATGCTGCTAATTTTACTTCTATATTTTTCATAATCCCCAGAATTGGGACATGCCTACTATCCATGGCGTAACATTTATCTCCTTCCACATCTACCCTCATACCAAGCTGTTTCATTACCCCTATTGGCATAATATTCATGGAAGCACCTGAATCTATCATTAAATTTCTCACTAACTTGCCACTCATGAGTAGGGTGGTAAAAAATGGGTCAATCTATGGAGTATTCATTAAGCAGGCTTCTAGAATTTTTATCTCTTTCCTCTTATTAGTGGTTTTAGTGGCCTCCTTATTTTCAAAGTGTATATTTTGATTCCCATTAGACATTAATTGAATGGCACCTTCCCTATATTCTTTAATTTTCATCTTTTCAAGTAATGGGACATATATTTTTAATTGAGATAAGGTTTCTATGAAATCAAAAGGTGTACCTTCAGTTATGATCACCTTCTTTGGTTCTATTGATTCTCCTTTGCTTTCCTCCTTTTTCCCTTTGCATGTTTGACTTGGCTTTTATTTATCGATAGGGGCCTCTTTACTTTCTTCTTTAGGAGCACACTTCTGTTCTTTTTTGTCAGATTTATCATTTGTCCTCTTAGATGTCTCTTTTGATATTTTTTATTTTTTACAAATATTGCCCTTGGAACACCCTCATCTCCGTTCACTGTTTAGTTCCTCAATCGATACTTGCTTCTAGCTTCTTCCACTGCTGCATTAGTTAATCTTTTGATCTCTTCCTCACTCGGTCTCTTTACTTTGCACTTGTTAATTTGAAGTGATGCAGTAGGGGGATCTTGTTCACTTTCACTTTCTTCATAGTCAGAAAATACTTGTTGTTCTGCCATATGAATATTGTATTTTTGATGATCAACATCATATTCATATCCCTCCTCCTCTGAAGATGAATATTCTCATTCCAAAGAATTAAGAGCGTGGGAAGTTAGATAGATATTATGGTCTTTCCCACCATCATTTTCCACTGTGTCTTCTTTTGGTACTGACTGAGCTGTAACACAATACTCTGGGGAGTGTGGTGCATAACAAACTGAGCACTAGGGACTCTTATCCACCATATATGCCCCTTTCCTTTTTAATGGATCAGGTGTTTCTTTATTTCTTATTCTATCACTTACTGGCTTCCCGTCCTTCCAGTTTGTATTATAAGGCATGTCATGTAACCTTGATCTTTCATTCTTATATGTATTTTCTTGTCTATTTGAGGGAGCATATGGGGGAGCCCTAGGGTTCTCTCTTTTATATATCATCCCTGCAACCTTCCTGTTATTCTCAATTGTGAGTGCTATCTTTTGAGCTTCAACCAAGTTCCTAGGATCTCTGTTCCTAAGTTCATATCTTGTCTTGGGATCAAAAGCATTCAAGTAGATGCTCAATGTAGTAGGATCAACCAACTTGGATGCACGAGGTATCTTATTATGTAGTTTGGAAAAAAATTGATTAAAGTCATAAGCTAACTCATTTTGATGCTTTTGGATAGTTACCAACTCATGCAAAGAAAACTCTGATGCACATTGATTCCCATATTACTAAAGAAACTGCTCATAAAATATATGAATGGAATTAATGGATGTTGTCGGTAAACTGTTAAACTAGTCCCTGACATCTTCGATCAATGACATCATGAATAATCTCATTTGTACATCCTCATATTGCATATCCAGGTCTTGAATAACTATTTTAAAATTTCTCAGATGCTCCTTGACTGTGACTGCACTACTTCCTGTGAATTTTGGGACTAGGTTTCTCCAATTGTTATCCAGAGGGTAAGGGTATATCTAAAATTTGGCCAAATCAAATTGCCTGATCATGGTTGTGTATTGTGGAGGGGGATTTTGGTATTGTTGATGCTGGTATACCGAATTACTATTTCCCACATATTGATGACTTTGTGAGGGTACGTGTTGCTGATAAGGAGGTGGTTGAACACCCTTATGTTGTGGTGGAGCATTTTGATGTCCACATTGATTCTTTGGCTGATTTTGGTGGGATTGTGGGGAATTTGATACTCCCATATTGTTATTTTGATGAGGGGGCACATATTTGGGTGAGTCAGCCATTGGTGTTTTAATTTGAGCTTTGTGTAATTTCATCTTTCTAGATTCTTCCATTGCTTGAAGTTGTTGATCATATTCTACCCTTAATATTTCTGCATGTTGCCTCATGTGCTCCCACTATGTATCTTCTTCATTTTGTGCCATAACTTCACGATTTTATTTAGATGTTTCATCATACTCAATTCCTTCCTCAAAGAGTATTGTTCTCTACTCATATTCAAACTCTCTCCTTTTTCTAACTTCAAAATCAGCCTTGAGCTCGTCAACTTTCTCAAGGTCTACTTGGTGGGAAGGATTTGTCTTCCCCTCAGGAGTGGGAAGCTCTTTAGATGGGTTGTCTTTGTTTGCTAGTGTATCATATGAATTATGTGTTTCTAGCAGTAGTTTTGATGTTTTGTTTTTAGTTGTTGTGTCTAAGTCATTAAATACTTTCTTGCCCTGATTGTTTTTGTAAGTTGACTTTCCTTTATCATCAGGACCATCACTGTCTCTGTACAAAGATCTTCTTCCCTGCATATTGTGAGTAACTATGATAGTCTTAGCTCTAGGATGATTTCTTTTTGATCTGTATTTTAATTTATCAATTTCAATGTTTTTGTTCATTCAGAGTCGCCACCCACTTTTTCTAAAAGTGAGAAAATGTTATTATTTCACCCAACAGAGTCAATTTTCAAAAAAACTTAATTGTGAATCTTCCTTAAATGACTCTATACGGAAAGGTTTCCTACCACCAAACTTTTCTCAATTGTCCCCAGCAAAGTCGCCAATTTGTTAGGTCTCAAAAACGCAGTTTTGAACCACAAGAGGTTGCCAAGCTCTCACAATGTTATTGGCCAACTAACAAGGCCAACCAATATAGTTGAACTTTCTACTCTTAAGGCTCTGCTAAACCTAGGCGGGTGTACCTATATCAGTGCTACAGATTTTGAACTAGGCTTCTACTTGACTAAGCTATCCACAATGGCAAAGGGAAGTGTGTTGTGCCTTTTGCACACATGCTCCGTTTGGAATGGGGAACCTCTTTCCCTCTTTGCTTTTTTGGTCCTCTTTCATTTTGCCTCGTTTTGCATACCCATTTTTGTGCCCCTGCAGGGGGTAGCACGTTTACCAATGCCATATTTTAAGTCTCAGGTTATCCGGGTATTCCTTGTCAAAATTATGGCATCTGTGGCAATTTCTGGGTTTCCCCTTTCGGAATTCCTCTGCCGGATTTCCCCTTTCAGAATTCCTCTTCCGGGTTTCCCCTTCCGGATTTCCCCTCCTGGGTTTCCCCTTCCAGATTTCCCTTGCCGGATTGCCTCTGTCGGGTTTCCTCTACCAGCCTTCTTGTCGATCTTCGCTGTTTTCGACTGGCAGCCCTTGGACGACGTTTTCGAACCTCCCGCCGCCCCTGTGTTTTCAAATCCACCAACCAAACCTGCAACTGTATGGAAGAGTTAATGCCACTAATGGTAGTTCTGCTATAAAAATGAATTTTTTGACTATCATTATCAAAGGCTCGAACGCTTGAAAGTTGAAGAACTCTCGGCGCTTAGGTTTTCCTCTTGTCCCGGATTTCAAAGTGTTTTCCCGACGACCTCGGCACATTCGGTAGCTTGTTCTTCAATATTTCAAGGTAGGTTTTCCGTCCGCACACCCTCACTTTTTATTTTTGCAAATTTTTGGATTTTCTTAAAGGGAAAATGTAAAATGGAACCCAAACTAGGTAAATCTGCACCCTCCACACATAACCCACATTTTAAAAATCTGAAAATCAACCGTTAAATCATCCAAAATTCAATCCAGAACCTTCCCTCGTCACGGCTATTCTTCAGAACAGCGCTAGCGCCATCCGGGCCCGGGTCTTCTCGTGGCTGTCCATCCCCCTTTGTTTTTTAAACTCACCTTTTTCCTTTCAGATTTCCATCTCCGAAATTCCCTTCCTAGGATTCCATTGTATCTCCGCCATTTCAAATGGCCCCGTCTGAGCGTCCTCCCGACCCTTGGACCCCGAACCCTCGAGGTCCGTCCAAATTCTAAACTTCGCATCCTCTTCAAATCTGTCCTCAGAATTCGGTCTCCGAAATTCCCTTCCCGGAATTTCGTCCCGATTTCACCATTCCAAACGGCTTTCACCTTGCGCCTTTTCGGACTTCGCTTCCCGACCGCAAAACCTTCCATCTTCCGGTCGAAACTCTCGACACTTTTTCTTCCTCTCGGACTTTCACCTCCAGAATTCCCTTTTCAGGATTCTGTTGTGTTTTCGTCGTTCCGCACGGCCCCGTCCGAGCGTCTTCCCGAATCCCAGAGCTCAGTCCTCTGTCCGCCGCAACCCAAAACGTTGGTTTAATTTTCCTTTGAGCTTCTTCTGGATTTTGGACGTCGAAATTCCCCCATCAGAATTCCATTCCTACTGTGCCATTCTGAACGGCGAGCTCAGGGCATCTTCTCGACCTCCAGATCCCGGTGCCTCATTCGCCATCCAATTGTCCCGAACTCTGGCTGCTTCCAAAAACTTCCTCCCGGGTTTCCTGCCCCAGGTTTCCTCTTTCGTTTTGCCGTTCCGCACAGCCAACCCGTAGCCGCCTCCCAGCCACAGCAATCCGAGACCCAGATTCCATTGCCCGGAATTCTATTCCATCTGTGCCGTTTCAGATGGCTTCCCTGTAGATGATGCCCAAACCTCCAAATGGGGCATCAAATGACCTCTAAATCCAAAATGGATTTCGACCCATTTTCTAGAATTTGGTTTTCTTCCATTTCCAACCTCAAATTTTCAAATCCAACCTTGGGGAATGCATATGGGAATTCCATTCTCATTTTTCCCTTTCAAATGGCATTCTGCCAAGGGATTTCCAGCCCAAGAACTCCGTATTGTCTACATTGCCCTCTAAATGGTGAAGTATCTAGCTTCCGTGATTATTAAATATGAATTGTGATTGCTGGACTAATCTTGACATGTAGGGATTTGTCAGTGGCCCTCTTTTCAAATTCATCGTCGCTAATTCTCATCTTTTGTTCAGGATTTATGGAATCCGGTCCAGAGACTTCCGGTGCTTCTAGGAAAGGAAAAGGAACAACCAAGCCACCAAGGGGCAAGGAAGACAAAGACTTAATGAAATACAAATTCCAAGGGGTCCCTATTCAATCCAGGATCACTACCCTTTAGAGGGATGTCTCAGATACTAATATCGGGCAAGTCGATGTTGATGAATTCACACAAAGCGTCAGAATGAACCCAAAACAACAAATGCGAAATTGATAAAGAGCAGTGGACTTGCTCAGGCTGCCAGTTTCCCACCGGCTCTAGTGGCCCTGGAGCTGGTGATGGCATGTGTTGAGGCATACCAATCTGATACCAGAACCATTGTGGATCATGAGGGGAATATCCTTGCAGATATGTCTTTGTCGGGTATAACTGAGACCTTCCACATTCCTGCCTTTGAGAGCATGGAGGTCCCCACCATGGAAGACTGTAAGCAGGTGTGGAACCAGGACCCATTGGATTGTAAAAGGCTTATCAACCAGTGCTGGTTGAAGGAAAAACGGGCTAGTGCTGGGAAGCTCCCTCAGGAGCTCTACTGCAACGATTTCCATGAAGACTACCATGACCTTGTAACTCTGCTTAGCCGAGTCATGAGCCTTCCCAGTGTGGTTTTCTTTCAAGAGTGGATGTTCTATTTCATAGAACAGATTCTCTAAGGTAAGGGCACTACTTTCTATTGAGGTGAGATCATTAGCGACTGCTTCCACAAGCAGTTTACCACTGTGAAGAAAACTAACAAATTCTTCATGACCTCTTACTTGGTGTATTCCCTCACCAATTAGCTGCATTATCAAGGGTTGACAATGATGCCTAGTGATCCATCAAGGCCAGAGCTCAAACCTTATGACAAGTACCCTCAGTTGCAGTTTAGAAATTTCAAAAGGAACTACTACAAGGTGAATGACGTGTTCATTGCCCATGTCATCCGGTCAGTGGGAGGAGATTTTCATAGAAGGATGTCCCATAGTGCCAGGGTCCTCCTTAGACAATACGCCTTCTAGTACATTCAGTTCCCAAGGTTCACCTACATCTGTGCTGAAGGCTTCTTGGATAAACCAAATGAGCTGCCTCGGTACCCAAATGACCGGATCATTCTCTTGGAACTGACTCGGCAACTGTGACACATTCATAGTGTCTTGAGTGAAAAACATCTGGCGAGCCCCGTCTACCCCATGAACCTTGGTCAGGGGATGTATAAGGTCCACACTTCCCAGTGCGCAAGATATTCAGAAAGGGAGCTGGCAGAGTATAATTTTGAAGAAAACACAGCGAGGCCACGAATGAAACCCTATGGCCATGTCAGAAAGGAACTGGGGAGCGGATATGCCCACCTCCACAACATCAAGGACTTTTGGGCCAACTGCAAGGATGATCTTGAGGTACGGTTGTAGTATTATATGTGCATGACCATCATCCATGTACGAAGGGTGAACTTATGCCCAGTCCCTGATCAGCTAGAGGAGGATGAAGATGCAATTGTGGATCCAGGTTACGATGCAGTTTCCAACCTGCCGCTACCCGCTATCAACTAGAATGCGCCGGAGCTCAATGATATCAGTATGCTCACCAGGACTGTCGAAGTCCGAATGAGAGCATGGATCGACAAGAAGGTGGCCCAATATAAACAACAAGGGGTCATCCTGATGTTCACTAAGCTTGCAAGTGAGCATGTAAGTGAACCAAGTGGCTTCGAAGGTGAGGAAGCCGCTGCGGCAACTGGGGAGACATCTAAGGCCCCACCACCTCTAAGGACCAAGAAAAGAAAGGAGGCTAGCCAACAATTGCCCAAACCAAAAGTCTATGCCCGTAAGTCTTCCGAGCTGGAGCCCTCTAAGAAGAAAAGAAAAACAACGGGAGGCACGGAGACAACGGTGATGCCTAAGGGTTCACCCTTTGAGATCGCAATCAAAGGATCTAGCTCATTTGGAACTCCACCCATTATAATCACCGCCGCCACCTCGCTTGCCTCAATTCCAGCTTCTACTTCCTCCCCACCTGCGGTGGATATCTCCATCCACCTTGCTCCTACTCCTCCAGTATTAGAGGTCATTCCCGTGGATTCATCATCCGCCGCCACCTCGCCCATGACCTCTTCCTCCATGTCCCCTTCCCTTCCTTCCGTTTCCACTACCACAACGCCAGCCCCAAGCCTTCCAGAATCTTTTGTAAGGTATATGCAGAATGTGCCATCTGAGCTTTCTGGGATGCTCACCAATCCAATAGTCCAGGCTGCGATAGCTCAGGCTATGGCCTCCACTCCAATGACATCCCCCTCTACTGAATCACCAAAGATGAAGGCGACCATGTAGATATCAAATGAGCATGAACGACAGCAGTTAGAGGCTGAGAAGGCGCCGGAGTATGAAGAGTTTGAATATCACGAACATCCCTTGTTCGAGCGTCAGAAGATTGATAAGGTGGCCTATGTGTCTTCCAGTGAGTCTAGTGAGGGCAATGAGGACCTTGATGCTGAACTGATCTGAGAATTGAATGATCCTGAGCTCTATGCGGAGTGGGGCAAGTAGCTCAAGGAAATTGAAGACAAGGAGGCCGAGGAATGACTTGCATAGGAAGAGGAGACTGCTGCTCTAGAGATGAAAGGTGATAGGTCTCTAACCGAGGAACATGGACAACTCCAGAGCATGATAAGGAAACTTTCCTTCATGAGGACAAACAAGCAGAGAGCCCCAAGGACCATCAGGATGCTTTAAACGAGGAGGAGGATACTGAGAAGAAGGATTCACCCAAGGAGCAGCTACATACCGAGTCCCCCGTTAGACATGAGACATTCAAACAAGATTCTGGTGAAGGAAAGGAAGACGCAGGAACAAATGAGAAGGCTCTTGTCATCAGAACTGTTGAACTCGAAAAGGAGGACAATGAGACTCGAAGTGAAGTGCCAGGGAAAGAACCCCAAATGCCTGATTGGCTACAAAGACAACTCAAGCAAAAGACTCCCACATCAAAGGATCCCAAGGCAAGGCTAGAAGCCATCATGGCCAAAGCACGAATAATCACTAGAAAGCACAAGAAGCCAAGGGTTAGATCGAAGATAACCATGGATGGCTCGAGATCAAGGACAATATAATTAGCAACACCGATGGTTGGGGAACAAGGCATAATTTACAATGTCTCCACCATCGACCTAGGAGTGGCCACAAGGGAGCAAAAGGTTGAACATCTTTAGGAGTCGGTCGCCACTGTAGTGCACCTTATCCAGTAGGATAAGATCTCTGAAGAGGAATTAAAGGAGCAAGTGACTGATCTAAAAACTTATATTCAGTAGTGGTTGTCTCCAAATGAGAAGCCTACAACATCATCGGCCCCGTCTCAGTTGTTGTCCAAAGAACAAATTGACAAACTTGAAAAGAGATGGAACTTGGACAAAACTACAGAAAATTGGTTCCAGTAGGTTTTGGACATAGGGAAAATAGGTATCAATGTGGCTATCCGGGCAGCAAATAGGTTCCTAGAGGTTCAAAAAACTCTCAAAGACACAAGGTAGATCTATGAGAAGTTCTCAAGGAGATACAACGCAGCCTACCTCAAGATTGAGGCCATTCTCGCATTGCCGAGTGATATCTAGGAGAAGGACTTGGCCTTCAAAGATGATGACCCTAAGCAAGGGTACCTAGAAGCGAGACTATAATCACCTAAAGAGAAGGTAGGAGCAGATTTTGGAATGGATAGCTCGAGACATTGAATGGGCAAGGGAGTCCAGAGAGGAGTGTACTTAATATCTCAAACTGATAACAGGGTATGAGTTGCCCGCAGCCGAGATCAATCCCGAGAACATCAAGCCCCACTTCTTGAAGATTATGGAAAATGGGATGTCTTTCAAAATCACCACTGAGTTCATGTGTTTTATGGCCCGAGCCTTCGCATAATCAGAAGCTTGCAAAGAGAATGGTGCTAAGTAGGAGGCAGACTAGAAGAAGCTTGGCAGCAATTCCTAGGAATGGAGTTACCAAATCTTGAAATCCGACATCGTGGAGGTAGATAAGCTCCAGTCCCTAATCCTAAGTTTCATGGAGTATGCCATGGTGAAAAAGTGAGAGGGCAATCTAGTCATCGACGAACAGTTCCTTGAAGAATAGATACAGCAAAGGGCAAATGGCTAAAAGACAAATTTGCTACAGTGATGTCACTAGATGATGAAATAGGGAAGAGACAAGAAAGTATTTATAAATGTAATATATTTGGGGGTAGGTGAAACCCTAATGTAAAATGAATCTTGACCACTCATTTTGTTTTTTAAAAACTATAAATAGGGCTCTCCTCCTCTCATTTTAAGAGAGTTGAGTTGTTCTAAATGCATGCTGCAGAAATTATAAATAGCAAATACAGTCATTTTCTGGTGTATTTTCTAGGTTTCTCAATATGTTTCATGATTCCTCTCCCTTTTAGTTATAGTTTTTCTTTAAATTACTTTGTTGTTATAGCATCTTCAGTTTAGACTTGGTGGATTTAGTATGTTATTTCTGTTTCAGAGATAGTTGTTGTGTGTATGCTTTCCTTGTCCATACTTTTAATCATTTGCTGAAGGTAGATGACTGTGCAAAGTTAGTTTGGACTTTGATTCCATTGGTGCTCATTAAACTTTCTTTATTCATGTTTCCATAATGAATGAATGATGAACATCTGTAGTCCCTAGAAGATAGCATAGATTTCATGATATTCTGAGAATTCTGATTAAATGAAATCCAGTTTAAGGAAACTGTCCATAACAGGAACCTTCATGATCACTGTTCATCGGTAGTTGTAGGTCTAGGAAACATCTTTCTTCCTCGCCCTTTCCTTTTTCCTTTTTTTTTAGAAACAACTTGTGCCAAGGTTCATTGCACATTGTAAAGCCAAATCCAATGAAATAATGGAGTCTAAGACTACTACCTGAGCCTACAACAAAGCATATCAATTCCAGACCTCTAGAACTCCATTTATCGACTCAATTCCCCTATAGCTTCAACCACGTAAGGCCACCTTGTGATTCCAAAAAATCACATAAACAACTGATATATTCTGAGCATCATCAAGACCTGACATCCAAGAGACCTTGGGATAGTGTTCTGCAATTTGATTGTGGAAGATTGTCTTT
>CM021101.1:191859053-191953325 GCA_007115665.2 Sequoiadendron giganteum | reverse complement strand
TCCAAATGGGGCATCAAATGACCTCCAAATCCAGAATGGATTTTGACCCATTTTCTGGAATTCGGTTTTCTTCCATTTCCAACCTCAAATCTTCAAATCCAACCTTGGGGAATGCATATGGGAATTTCATTCTCATTTTGCCCTTTCAAACGACATTCTGCCAAGGGATTTCCGGCCCAGGAACTTTGGATTGTCTGCATTGCCCTCTAAATGGTGAAGTATCTAGCTTTCGTGATTATTAAATATGAATTGTGATTACTGGACTAATCTTGACATGCAGGGATTTGTCGGTGGCCCTCTTTTCAAATTCATCATTACTAATTCTCGTCTTTTGTGCAGGATTTATGGAATCCGGTCTAGAGACTTCCAGTGCTTCCAGGAAAGGAAAAAGAATAGCCAAGCCACCAAGGGGCAAGGAAGAGAAAGACCTAATGAAGTACAAGTTCCAAGGGGTCCCTATTCAATCCAGGATCACTACCCTTTGGAGGGATGTCTCAGATACCAACATCGGGCAGGTCAATGTTGATGAATTCACACAGAGGGTCAGAATGAACCCAAAGATAGCAAATGCAAAATTAATAAAGAGTAGTGGACTTGCTAAGGCTGCAGGTCTCCCGCCAGCCCTAGTGGCCTCGGAGCTGGTGATGGCATGTGTGGAGGCATACCAATCTGATACCAGAACAATTGTGATCATGAGGGGAATATCCTTACAAATATGTCTCCAGCAAGTATAACTGAGACCTTCCACATTCCCGCCTTCGAGAGCATGGAGGTCCCCACCATGGAAGACTGTAAAGAGGTGTGGGAACATGACCCATTGGATTGTAAAAGGCTCATCAACCAGTGCTGGTTGAAGGACAAATGGGCTAGTGCTAGGAAGCTCCCTCAGGAGCTCTATCGCAGCGATTTCCATGAAGACTACCATGACCTTGTAACTCTGTTTAGCTGAGTCATGGGCCTTCCCACTGCGATTTTCTTTCAAGAGTGGATGTTCTATTTCATAGAACAGATTCTCCGAGGTAAGGGTACCACCTTCTATTGGGGTGAGATAATCAGTGACTACTTCCACGAGCAGTTTACCACTGTGAAGAAAACTAACAAATTCTTCATGACCTCTTACTTGGTGTATTCCCTCGCCAATCGGCGACATTATCAAGGGTTGACCATGATGCCTAGTGATCCATTAGGGCCAGAACTCAAACCTTATGACAAGTACCCTCATTTACAATTTAGGAATTTCAAAAGGAACTACTGCAGGGTGAATGACACATTCATTGCCCACGTCATCCGGTCAGTGGGAGGAGATTTTCATAGAAGGATATCCCACAGTGCCAGGGTCCTCCTCAGACAGTACGCCTTTTGGTACATTTAGTTCCCAAGGTTCACCTACATCCGTGTCGAAGGCTTCTTAGACAAACCAAACAAGCTGCCCCGGTACCCAAATGACCGGATCATTCTCTTGGAGCTGACTCGGCAGCTGTGACACATTCACAGTGTCTTGAGTGAAAAACATCTAGCGGGCCCCATCTACCCTATGAACCTTGGTCAGGGGATGTATAAGGTCCACACTTCCTAGTGCATAGGATATTCAGAAAGGGAGCTGGCAGAATATAATTTTGAACAATACACAACGAGGCCACGAATGGATCCCTATGGCCATGTCAGAAAGGCACTAGGGAGCGGATATGCCCACCTCCACAACATCGAGGACTTTTGGACCAACTGCAAAGATGATCTTGAGGTACGGTTGTGATATTATATGCGCATAATCATCATCCATGTACGAAGGGTGAACTTATGCCCGGTCCCTGATCAGTTAGAGAAGGATGAGGAAGCAATTATGGATCCAGTTTACGATGCAGTTTCCAACCTGCCGCTGCCCGCTATCAACTAGAATGCGTCGGAGCTCAATGATATTAGTGTGCTCACCAGGTCCGTTGAAGCTTGAACGAGAGCGTGGATCGACGAGAAGGTGGCCCAATTGAAACAACAAGGGGTCGTCCTGACGTACACCAAGCTCGCAAGTGAGCATGTAAGTGAACCAAGTGGCTCCGAAGGTGGGGAAGCTGCCGCTGCAACTGGGGAGACATCTAAAGACCCACCACCTCTGAGGACCAGGAAAAGAAAGGAGGCAAGCCAACAACTGCCCAAACCAAAAGTCTATGCCCGTAAGTCTTTCGAGCCAGAGCCCTCTAAGAAGAAAAGAAAAACAATAGGAGGCACACAGACAACGGTGATGCCTAAGGGTTCGCCCCTCGAGATCGCAAGCAAAAGATCTAGCTCGTTTGGATCTCCACCCATTATAATCACCGCTGCCACCCCGTTTGCCTCAATTCTAGCTTCTGCTTCCTCCTCGCCTGCGGTGGATATCTTCGTCCACCTTGCTCCTACTCCTCCAGTATCGTAGGTCATTCCTGTGGATTCATCATCTGCCGCCACCTCGCCAATGACCTCTCCCTCCATGTCTCCTTCCCTTCCTTCCATTTCCACTGCCATAATGCCAGCCCCAAGCCTTCTAGAGTCTTTGGTGAAGTATATGCAGAATGTGCCTTCCGAGCTTTCAGGTATGCTCACCAATCCAATAGTCCAGGCTGTGATAGCTCAGGCTATGGAATCCACTCCAACGGCATCCCCCTCTACTGAATCACCAAAGATGAAGGCGACCATGCAGATATCAGATGAATGTGAATGACAGTAGTTAGAGGCTAAGAAGGCGCCAGAATATGAAGAGTTTGAATATCATGAACATCCCTTTTTCGAGCGTTAGAAGATTGATAAGGTGGCCTATGAGTCTTCTAGTAAGTCCAATGAGGGCAGTGAGGACCTTGATGCTGAACTGATCCTAGAATCGAATGATCCTGAGCTCAATGCGGAGTGGGGCAAGCAGCTCAAGGAAATTGAGGACAAGGAGGCTGAGGACCAACTTGCACAGGAAGAGGAGACTGCTGCTCCAGAGACGGAAGGGGATAGGTCTCCAACCGAGGAACATGGCCAGACTCCAGAGCATGATAAGGAAACTTTCCTCCATGAGAGCGAACAAGCAGAGAGCCCCAAGGACCATCAGGATGCTTTAAACGAGTAGGAGGATACTGAAAAGAAGGATTCACCCAAGGAGCAGCTACATACCGAGTCCCCCGCTGGGCATGAAACATTCGAACAAGATTCAGGTGAAGGAAAGGAAGATACGGGAGTAAATGAGAAGGCTCTTATTGTCAGAACTGTCGAACTCGAAAAGGAGGACAATAGGACTCAAAGTGAACCGCCAAGGGAAGAACCCCAAACACCTAATTAGCTGCAAAGACAACTCAAGCAAAAGAATCCCACCTTGAAGGATCCCAAGGCAAGGCTGGAAGCCATCATGGCCAGAGCACGAATAAGCACCAGAAAGGACAAGAAGTCGAGGGTTAGATCGAAGATAACCATGGATGTCTCGGGATCAAGGGCAGTGCAAATAGCAACGCCGATGGTTGGGGAACATGGCATAACTTACAATGTCTCCACCATCAACTTGGGAGTGGCCACAAGGGAGTAGAAGGTTGAGCATCTCCAAGAGTCGGTTGCCATAGTGGTGCACCTTATCCGACAGGATAAGATCTCCAAAGAGGAATTAAAGGAGCAGGTGGCTGATCTAACAACTTATATTTAGCAGTGGTCATCTCTAGATGAGTAGCCTACAACATCATCGGCCCCGCCTCAGTTGTTCCAGAGAATAGATTGACAAACGCGAAAAGAGACCAAACTTGGACAAAACTACGAAAAATTGGTTCCAGCAGGTTTTGGACATAGGGAACATGGGCATCAACGTGGCTGTCCACACACCAAATAGGTTCCTAGAGGTTCAGAAAACTCTTGAAGACACAAGGCAGATATGTGAGAAGTTCCCAAAGAAATACGATGCAGCCTACCTGAATATTGAGGCCATTCTCGCATTGCCAAGTGATATATGGGAGAAGAATCTTGCCTTCAAAGACGACGACCACTGGCTGGTGGATACCTGGAAGTGAGACTATAATCACCGAAAGAGAAGGTTGGAGCAGATTTTGGAACAAATAGCACCTGACATTGATGGGCAAGGGAGTCCAGGGAGGAGTGTACTCAGTACCTCAAACTAATGATGGGGTATGAGGTACCCGTAGTTGAGATCTATCCCGAGAACATCAAGCCCCACTTCTTGAAGATTATGGAAGATGGGATGTCCGCCAAAATCACCACTGAGTTCATGTGTTTCGTGGCCTGAGCCTTCATGCAATCAAAAGCTTACAAAGAGAATGATGCTAAGTATGAGGCAGACTCGAGGAAGCTCGGCAACAATTCTTAGGAATGGAGTTACCAAATCCTGAAATCCAACATCGTGGAGGTAGATAAGCTCCAGTCCCTAATCCTGAGTTTCATGGAGTATGTCACGTTGAGAAAGCGAGAGGGCAATCCAGTCATCGACGAATAGTTCCTCGAAGAATAGCTACAGTAGAGGGCAAATGGCCAAAAGACAAATTTGCTACAGTGCTGTCACTAGATGACGAAATAGGGAAGAGACAAGAAAGTATTTATAAATGTAATATATTTGGGGGTAGGTGAAACCCTAATGTAAAATGAATCTTGGCCACTCATTTTGTTTTTTGAAAAATATAAATAGGGCTCTCCTCCTCTCATTTTAAGAGAGTTGAGTTGTTGTAAAGGTATGCTGCAAAAATTATAAATAGCAAATACAGTCATTTTCTAGTGTATTTTATGGGTTTCTCAATATGTTTCATGATTCCTCTCCCTTTTAGTTATAGTTTTGCTTTAAATTACTTTGCTATTCTAGTATCTTCAGTTTAGACTTGGTAGATTTAGTATGATATTTCTAGTTTTGGAGATAGTTGTTGTATGTATGCTTTCCTTGTCCATACTTTTGGTCATTTGTTGAAGGTAGATGACTGTGCAAAGTTAGTCTGGACTTTGATTCTATTGCTGCTCATTAAACTTTATCTTTATTCATGTTTCCATAATGAATGAATGATGAACATCTGCAGTCCCTAGAAGATAGCACAAATTTCATGATATTGTGAGAATTCTGATTAAATGAAATCTAGTTTAAGGAAACTGTCCATAACAGGAACCTCCATGATCATTGTTCATCGGTAGTTGCAGGTCCAGGAAACATCTTTCTTCCTCGCCCTTTCTTTTTTCTTTTTTTCTAGAAACAACTTGTGCCAAGGTTTATTGCACATTGTAAAGCCAAATCCAACGAAATAATGGAGTCTAAGACTGGTGTCTGAACCTGTAGCAAAGCATATCAATTCCAGACCTCTAGAACTCCATTTATCGACTCAATTCTCCTACAGCTTAGACCACGTAAGGCCGCCTTGTGATTTCAGTAAATCACACAAACAAGTGATATATTCCAAGCATCGTCAAGACCTGACATCCGAGAGACCTTGGGATAGTGTTCTACAATCTGATTGTGGAAAATTGTCTTTCAAGAGAGGTGATGCACCTACGCATTACTTGTGTTGTGAAGTACATAAAAACACCATCAACAGAACTGGTGCTAGAAGGAGGGCTTTGAAAGGCTAAAGCTAGATCAAATTGAATCATTCTCCCTTGAGAGATTCCACCGAATATTGAGATCTACACCAAACAAGGGGGAGTTGCAGGAATTACAGCCACCCATCAGAACTAAGAGAGCTAAACGAAGGGGATCATCTGTCACCAATTCGATGGAGCAGCTCACTGCCCCTTCACCCCTGCCCTCTTCATCCTTATTAACAGGTTCATCTTCCGCTCATCCTACCACTGAGACCTTCCAAGTTGCCATTTCATCTGAATTGAACTCCGCCTCCTAGTTGAACGCAGTCCCTAGCTTGGTTGTTGCCTCACCAGCCGTTGCTGTCCCATCCTAGTCATAGAACAACCTGGCGCAGCCACCTCCACCACCTTTCCCAATGGCATGGCTAGGTAACAACCCATCTCCCCTTGCTTTCAACCTCTATCATGACATGCCCAAGAATCTTGAGACTTTTTGCACAAAGTTCAACCTCCAGGATCTACAGAGGACAGCCGAGGAACATGTCAGGATTTTTGAAATCGCCTTGAAGACTATGTAGATCATATACAAGGATGTAGCTTGCAGGCTCTTTCCTTATTCCTTAGGGGAAGAGTCCTTTTACTGGTACGTCAATTTGCCAGCTGGAACTATCAGCATATGGGATCTATTGAAGAATGCATTTCTAAAAAAATTCAAGACCCCAGTCAGCCCTGCAGATTCGTACAGGCATTTCATGGTAGTTTAAAGGGAAATTAATGAACCAATCAGCACGTTCAACGATCGCTTCCACAGAGCGTACACTCAGTTGTAGGCTCCGTATGTTTTTAATGATGCTGCTGTCCTACCCATTTACTATGCCGCACTGGACAACCTCACTTCAACATTGGCAAAGAGGATGAGGCCACCACCAGCCAGGTTGGTTGACGCGTATGCTGAAGCCATTATTACCAGTACAAATCTGGGATAAAATGTATTTGGCTCATTACCTTCTCTTGGACAAATCGCGCATCTAGCACAGATATAGGGACTCACACAAGCGTTACAACATCAAATGCCTTTGTTAAATTCGATACCTCAGCTGCTTATGGTTTCACATCTTGGACAACCAATGAATCAGGCGTACCCAATGCCTCATTACTTGTTACCCCAATAGCAATAGTCACATCCATAAGGATCTCAGATGTCAACATACCTTCAAGCAGCGGAGTTCCCACCCACTCATCATAATCAATTGGCAGCACAACCTGTGTTCCTTCAGAATACTACATCGCAACCAAGTAGTACCGAAAGAGATAGGATTGATGAGCTTACAGAGATGGTCAAGAAAATGTCGACCGAAATGACACACCTAAGAAATTAGAACAACCAGCTACAGATGTCACAAAAGAGCATCCAGGCCAACTTTAATAGGGAAAATTGAGATCACTATGAAAATCGGGACAATCGAGATGCTGGCACATCGTCGGGGCAGAGTTATGACAGGAATCAAAACTCGGGCCAAAACTTTGACAAGAGGCCCTTCTAAAGGCAAAACCAGACTTGGAATACACGCCCTAACAATGGCGACATTCCCACACCCCTTGATCAGCCCAACAATAGCAATAGTGAAAACCCCGCAAGTGGAGTTCACTTGGCAGAGGCTACATTATCCGGTTGGTGCTGCATACACAAGACAAGCCACCATTCCGAGTTGGATTGTTTGGAGTTTCAAATTACGGCCGAGATCTTCCAAGTAGAAGTTCAGAATGCAGTCGACAATTTGGGATGCCGGGACATCGTCCCATCTGATCCGTACGATGCCTCAGTGTTGGTGCTAAATCAGTCCCCTTTCCCAAAGGCAGAATGCAATGCCCCCGAGCTAGAGAACACTACTTCAAATCATCATGATATGAAAATAGAGGTAAGTTCTGAAAGTCCTTTGGCTCAGCTTTTGAATTCAATAGATAATGGTCCCGAAGATGACAAAGAGGAATTTAGGGAGGATGAAGTCCAAATGTTTCACCAACGGACTGCCCCTTATAACCTTAGGAATAAACAAGCAAGAGGCCATGTTGGAGGTCTTTTCATGACTTCCACCCCGCTAAACAATTTCAACACCCCTCCCGATCCGAGTGTGAACAATAATCTAGGTTTTTCGCTTACACCCACATGGTACCTTAGCAGAAATAAACAACAAAGCGTTGGCCAAGGTCAAAACGCTAGCCCCTCCCAGAACGTTTCCAATGACCAAGAAATTGAGCAGATGGGGAAGTATATTGCTGAAGAATTTAAAAAGGTGAAGGTAAGTGTGTCTGCATTCAAACTTCTAAAGGTGCCTGCAGTCATGAATGCCTTTCTTTGAATGATAAACGGGACCCTGTCACAAGAGACAATTCAAGAAGAGACCCCGACTAAGAAGGTTTCTTTTAGTGATCAATCAAATGAGTTGGTTGTCAGAAAAATTTTCAACAATAAGCCAGACCCACCATCAGGTCAGCAAGCAAGCAAGCAGTCCGAAAGGGCAGCAAATTTGGCACCAACCCAAAACAAAGGCAACGAGAAAAAAAAGGCCCAGGTCGTTGAGGTGGACGTTTCTGGAGGGTTGTTTCAAGGGAAATTTGAGACCCCTCCCTTTCTGACCACCGTCCGTGTGTTCAGAAAGAACCTCCATAATTGCTTGCTAGATTTAGGGGCCTCAGCCAATGCCATGCCTCTGTGCATGTGCAGGGCACTCGGAATAACACCAACTCTTTCCCGTCGAAAGGTGACGCAGCTTGATAAAACTGAAATTAGCATAGTTGGGGAGATCAACAGGATACAAATGCAACTTGCTATTGATCCCCGGATCCAACAGACTATTGACATACAAGTGGCTGATATCCTGGATACCTATGGTATAATCCTGGGTAGGGATTTCATGAGGGCAGTGAACGGATACACCACCACAGATTACTCTCATATATGGCTCCCGTGGAAGGGAATGCCTAATCAGATCCAGATTGATAGAGAACCCCAGATGAAATTTATGTTTACCGAGTACAACAACACGAATGAGGTGTTGTATGCCGAAACAAGTCTGGGAAACTATTCCCCGGTAGCATACCTAGGCAAGCAAGAAGATTTTGAGGGCGAAGGAATGAGTGAGGTTCTTCTCGTATTATGTAGCCCACCTGCTAATTTGACCAATACTCCTCCAAGCACTGAAATTCTCATCGAGGCTGATAACGAAGAGTTGGGAGAAGGCGACGGTCTGGGGCTGCTCAATGGTTTCCAAGATTTTATGGGAAAGTGCGTACGTGACTAGCTCAGCCTAGGAAATCAGGTGAACCTTCAGGAGCTCTTGCTCCCTAACTAGTGTTGGGTACACAACGTTGCCCATTCATAATTTGATTGCTACTTGTGTCAAACAACAATTGAGCATGCCCAAAGATGAGCTACCCCGCAGGCGGACACAGGATTTGCATCCGGCGGACGAGCAGGTCCCGCCCCTGTAGTTCCTAAGGTGGTCACCGAAATGCTGCCCCCACCGAAGGTCAAGGCAGTTTCTGTTGGCCCCACGTCCGAGGATTTCCCCAGGTTCTGGACGTTGCGCTTTGATGATTCTAAATCCAAACACGAGGCTGGAGCGGGTTTCGAGCTGATCAGTCCCAAAGGTAAATCATACTTTTCCGCTCATAGACTACAATTCTATTGTACTAATAATGTGGTAGAATATAAGGCTTTGGTGTTGGGCCTCTTGACGACATTAAGAAAGGATGTCAAGATGCTCCAAGTGTATGGAGATTCAGAGCTAGTCATAAAGCAAGTCAGGAAGCTCTATTCCTGTTATGAATGAAGACTCACTAACTACCAGCACCGTGTATGGGACCTGCTGGAAGGGCTGGATGCTTTCAACATTCAGCTAATCCCGCACGCTCAGAACTACACCGCCAATACCCTGGCACAAGCAACAAGTACTTTACAACCATTATCCCTATCTGGCCTCAAGCGATTCATGGTGGAACTCACTCCTATCCCATCGATGCCGAAGAACGTGGCCAATTTCCAAGTATTCAACGACGACAAGCATATCCTGGACTTCATCACCAGTTCAGATGTGTTCACTACTCAGATAATCGATGAAGTCAAACCCCAAGAAGCGGACTTAGATATAGAGGGGATCATTAACTTGAAGACCAACACCATCAACAAAGTGGACATATATGATCTAAATTTAGTCAAAATTGTATATTTAGTATCAGATAAATTTGGTATAAATAGTGTATGCAATATGAAAGTGAATTTTGATATGTCCAGTTAATAGATGTCAAATGAAATAAATGAAACTAAGTAATGAAAGTAAGGGAGACCAGTGCCTTGTTGGGTAGAATAGAGTCAAATGAAAGTCTTGAATGAGTGGCTTTTATCTAGAAAATATCTAATTGTTTGGCATACAAATATAAGTTTATAATTGGTATAAACATACAAGAATATGATTGACAGACCCTACTTGAGGCAGAATATCAATCCTAACTATTTGATTTTTCTAAATGATCCAAATAACGTTCCCAAATTATTGTAATTGACTGAAAGGGATTTAATTATTTCTTGAAGAAACCAATTAATCAAACCACATAGATACAACAAATGTGCACCGATAAATTGAACATATACTTGATATTTCAATTTAAATAATTAAGAAACATTAGATTGGAGACAATCAAATAATTGCAAAAATCCAACAAACAACTGATACCAGAATGAAACCAAAAAATCAACAGTCTTTCATTATCTTCCTCAAATATTATACATGTAACATAGTCTTCTTGAATGCAAACATTCTGAAAATATTATGCTTGCCGCAATCTGTCTTATTCTAATCTATCCTATTCTAATCACTCCTATTCTAATCTCTCCCATAATCTTACTGATTTTACAAGTATTTATACAGTAAATTTTAAGGGTCACGACCCTTCACTTTTTGTTACAGTCGCTTACATTTCATTAAAAAAAATTAAAACATTTAATTAGATTGCCTTATCAGCAAATTAAATGTTTAAAACGTAGCCCTACATTTTAATTTTTCCTTAATACATTTCTGCCCTTTAATATTTCATTTTACATGTTGCTCGAATATTCTCTTATTCCTACTGCTCTACCACAGTCAACATGTCGACCGACCGTGGCATAGAGATGATAGTCACTGCTGCTTCCTCCACTATTAACTCCTTTGTTTACCGCCCAACCGTCGGTTATCCTTCCACCACCTGCGACATCGTGGTGTACCTTTTTCTCCCCACGGTTATCGCCTTACCGCCCAACCATAGCCTCACATTCTTCAACCTGCGGTATGGCAGTCAAACACTTAGTGTCACCTCTGACTATCACCTCCACATTGCTTTCCTATCTCTGTGCCACCGCAGTCACTATGTTAACCGTGCACGATATAGCGGTTGGCATTTTTTGCTATGCTTCGTCGCTTCCTCCATCACCTACCGCCTTATCACAGTGTGTTTGAAGCCTACTCACGGTACCATGGGGTAACTATTAGTTATCTCCTCTCCATTCACCGCTCAACTATCGACTTCCTCTTATCCAACTATGGTATAGCGGTATCTGTCTGCACCTACCGCTAAGTCTATGTTACGACAGTCACCGCAGTGCCTGGCTTTACTGCCAACGGTATCGTAGTGTCATCTCAGACCGTCAGCTCCATTGCTATCCACCGTCTATCATGACCACCGTGGTCTGTGTTCAGACCATGCACGGTATAGCAATAACCGCTTCACTTGCTTCCTTGCTGCCAGCTGTTGCCTCACTGTTTACCTCACCACCACCATGATACCGCGGTCAATGAATTGACTGTGCGTGATGTGGTGGTAGGAACTTTATGTTTTCTCCTAAACCGCTACCGCCATACCATGGGTATGGATTGAACCGTCGGGGTTACAGAGGTAGGATTTAATGTGTTTGACCGCACTACAACAAATGGCTTTAGAAGGGGTTACGGTGAAGCGGTGAGAGCCATGAGGGTAAACATATGGCGGTAAAAGATATTCAAACATTATGAATGAGAGAAATGAATTATTTAAGGCAAAGGATAGTGAAATATTAGGAATCAAATGGGGGTAAAATTTGAGGGAAAATAGGCCAAAATATGAGACCATGAAACATGGGTAAAGCCATTTCTAACATAGAAAAGGGTGGTGAACAATTATTTTATGAGAGAGATATCGAAAACAATAAGCTCAAAAATGGAAAAAAACATTCAGATTCATGATGGAAATATTGGGCTCTAACAAATTCATGGATTTATATCAAGTAGGAGATGTTGATTGTAGAAAATCCATTAGTGGATATGTATTTAATTTGGTGGTGTTATAAGTTGGATGAGTAAACAATAGTTTATGGTCACCTTTTCCACTACAAATATTGATTACAAGATTTTAATAAAGTATATAAGGATGCCATCTAAAATTAGAGATTATTTTTAGACATGAGGCTAAGTTAGAAAACTATTAGAGCTCTTTGTGATAGTAAGAGTACCATATGACTAGCAAAAACTTAATTTTCAATGAATCTGACAAAACATGTAAATTTTTAGTATTTTGTTCATAACATGATAAGATCAAAGGGTGATGCTAGATAAATTTTAAACTCTATATATTTCATATATTCATTAACAAAGTTAATCAACATGGGGAAATTTAGGTAGTGCAAAATTTTTATGGGCCTCTTAGTCCCTAGTAGATAGTTGATAGTGTTGGAATACTCTTTTCTCTTGCAAGGTGTTGAAAAAGTGTAAATATGTTAGGAAGGGTGTCTTCATTTTAAACTAATGTTAAGAACAAAAAGAATTTAATTTTTGGGATATTGAATATAACATTATATTTTTATGGATCTAGAGGCTGATTTTGGCCCTAATACTTTTAAAATGTAGTTAGCTAAAGAAATTATGATGAAAAAATGGACCTCTTTGATATCTTCAACTTTAAAAAATGAGCCTAAAAAAATTCTCAAAACAACAATTATGGCCTTCAAAATTTTGGCCTTCCACTTTAAAAATGAAAATATTCCATGACATATATGAGAACTATAAGAGGGAGGTGCACTTGTTAACCAACTCAATACATGCCATAAAGAATCTTTGAATGGAGATAATAGAGACAAAATTGAGTGCACAAGTTTGTGATTTGACTGTATTGAGATCATGGTAGGTGGAAGTATTATGTTATTTTTAGCTTATGGACCCATCTCGGATTTTGGGTAGTACATTTTGACTAGGGATTTGGGTCTTAGATTTTGGGTGCTCTTAGCTCATGTGGTTTTCTAATTATCATTTTTTGGTTTCATGAATTTATTCTCTTAATTATAGGGTGCTTGAGATGAAGATTTCATAGTGAGTTTGTAGGTACTATTATGTTTCCACAATTGCTCCATATATTTTATTTGATAAAATCTTGTAATGGCTTAAAATCTACAATGTGTTATATTGTAACCATTGATTAAAGAATAATACATTTAGTGTGGAATTTCTCTTGAAAGGATTTCTTTACATGATTTTTTTTTATGGTATATTACTATTTCTTAAAATTTCTTGTAACTTTATTATTAATTTACTTTTGTACATATTGAAAAATAGAAAAATAATATGTGACGAAAATTATGAACTATTATGATGCACCTATTTCTCTAGTTTCATTCAAAATGTGTGTTACAAAGTGCAAATGAGAAACAATAATAAAATCTAACCCAAACAATAGTCAAAAGGAAAATATGGAAAGGGTAAAATGTTGTGTACCTGTCATCAAAGATGCTTTTTTAGACCTCACTAAGGACTCATTTTCCATAGGGGTCCTAGCAAGGATTCTTAGAAAATTCTTTATGGGTTCTCTTCTACCAGGTCTGCACTCCTACATTCCAATTGTTCACTCTCAAAAAGTTGGAAATAAATCTTGTAGACCAATTTCCATGATTTGACAACTTTTCTTGTAACATTGACAACTTTGAAACTTTCTTCAATTTTTCTCTTCAATAGATCTTCAACCTAATACTTGCAATCACACATCAAAGAGAGAAAAGTGTTGTTTTTTAGGGAGCATGGGTTTGCCTTGGTCAAACCCCATTTTGGTAATTAAACCTTGAAATGAAATGAAACATGAAAGAAGGAATGATGAATGAACAACAATTCCACCTCACTATTTGAACCTTGGATAAAAAATCTACAAATTAGCATGAATTAGCCTCAATGAATGTAGATATTGATCATGAAACTTTATGTGAAATAATTCCTTTGATATGCTTTATTTGATCTTGAACACTACATCACTACATTAGCTCAAACAACATGCATGATGCAATATATCTTTTATATGACAATGGAATCTTGATTGCTGCTATAATCTTCTACAGATATGCCCTTGAATGTCTTAGAAATTCTCTTGAATTCTCTTGATAATGCTTACTTGAATGCTTTAGGTGCTCTCTTGAAAATATTAGGATGCTTGAATGAAAATTGATAGGATTGCTTGCATAAAAAGTCTAGGTGAAGCTAAGTGAAATGACCTTGTATTTATACATATCTTAACATTAATTCTCAAAATTTAAATATCACAAACTGATATTGAATTATAGATTTTAAATCATTAAAATACCACCAAAAAATAATTTCAAAGGGGGGTCCTAGGTCTAAGTTAGGACCCATTCACCATAGGGCAAATGGGTCCTAGGCCACTTACCTAGGACACACATCAGACAATATTAAATATTATGCAAAATCAGTGTCCTAGATCTAAGTGTGGACCCACTCACCATAGGGAGAATGGGTTCTAGGTCACTTACCTAGGACACATATCTTCCAAAGTTAAGTGTTGTGTAATGGAATTTATGAATATCAGGTTTTATCCCTCAAAATTTACATTTAATTAGGCTTGGATTTGAATTAAAGGGAACAATTAATAAAAATTAACCTCAATTAGTTAATAAAGCCCTAGATTAGTGTGAAAGTGTAAAGGTACACCTTACAACACCATAAATAAGGCACAATTATGTCCATTTAATCTAAAAGGGACCTAAACTTAATGTAAATATGAAAAACATAGTACAACACTAAATTGAGACAACATTAGGTGCATTTTATTATTAATTATTCCCAAATTAAGTGTGAAAAAGGGATACCTTTCCTACACTACACATACCTCCTCTCATATATTAGTACAAGAAGCATATTCATCACCTCTTTTTACTTTCACTTTGATCATAGATTGAACACAACAATTTCTAGGTATTAGGGACAAAGTTTTTTTTTCTAATCTTGATTTGAGTGGGATCTTGTGCAAAAGGAGATTTTGTTGCAAGAAAATGGAAAGCACATCAATAATAGACATGGAGAGGTTCACCAACAATAAATTTAAGTTGTGGAATATAAATATGGAGGATATAAACTTAGACAAAGATGTATAGGCTGTTCTAATTACATCTAAAACTATTGTAATATCACATCCAATTGGAATATATTAGAAAAAAAAGTGAAGGGCCTCTAGGTTATGCTTGGTGGATTCTATTTTTTTGACTACACATGAATAAGCTACACTTTTAGAAGAAAGGATATTTTTACAAGGATAAATATAATTAAGAAATCTCAAAGAAAGAAGTCATTCATCTTGAGAATGGATGTTAGTGGTTCCCTAGATGAGAATTTATACATGTTTAATATGGGTGTGACCTATTTGTACTCTATTGGAGTGAAAATGAAGGATAACTGAATTAAATTTCTATGTTATTTGCTAGGCTCGTGGGATCACTTGGAGATAGAAATTAGAAGCATAAACCATAAAACTAAAAATGGGCAAGGTATTGTATACTTTGATCTTAGAGGAGATATCATGAAAATATTTTGGTTCTACTAAAGGAAGAACCAAATCTCTTAGAAATTCTAGGCTAAGTGTGGGAACTATAGTAAAATCAACCAAATTCATAGATACTACAAAGAAGAGAAAATTAAAAAAAAACATATTAAGATGTTGATTCTAGAATGTCTTCTTAAGATTATGCAAATTACTTCATAATGGCCTTAACATATCATATATCAAAAAGTGCATGATTGATAGAATTCATAGCTTTCTTCCATATGATCTCCCAATCAAGGGTAGTTTTCAAAGTATGAAGAACATGCTAGTTGGAAGTTATACCTTAGTGATGATTCTCATTTGATCATAGTTGGTCATGGTAGAGTTTAGATTTAATTATTTGATGATCAAGTGAAGGGGATCTATTGAAAAAAAGGTGAAGGAAAGCTACAATATGAACTTATGCAAGTGAATTCAGACCTAAAAATAAAATTACCAAATCAAAATTAAACATGTCATTGAAACATACATCACAATATAAAAATTAGAAAACAAAATATGATACTAGATTTAGGTGGAGAAACCCTTTCGAGAAAAAACTCCACATGAGAAAAGAGGGAAAGCATATTATTAATATTTGAATGAGAGTAAACAATAATGCACTTCACTACTAATCTCTAATCAACCCAGTAGCACCTTGTCACTTGCAAGAACTCAACATGAAACTACCATCTCATGGCTCCAATTTATATAAATTGTGGGAGAGAAAACCATGAATGGTAAGCCATAACAAGAATTAAAAAACCACCTACAAAAACTCACAAACCTCTTCATGGATAGTCAAAAGATATAATAAAATATTAAATGGAATTACAAAAATCCCACATGGGTGCCTAGCCCATAGCCTATCCAACTCCTAGCTTTTCAAATGCTCTAATGACCTTTTCACTCCCTAATGGAACACCAATGAACATTTTTTCTTCTCCAATCTTGGGTGCCCCATACAAGACCTTCCAAATTCTATTATAGATTCTTAGAAAAATGCGATCCATTTTTAATGTGTAACCTTCACCAAAGTTAAATCCTCAGTTTAAAATATAATTATAAGATGCCAAAATTTAATAGTTTTCTCGCATGTCACCTAGAACACATTCTGAGGAATGTGGAAAAATAAAAATGGCATATGATTAGAAGGTTAATGTAACCTTATCCTAATATTCTCCCACTTGAAAGTATACATTGTAATTACATCCAAGAGATACAAATAAAAAATATAAGTACAATGATCAAGGCCCATGGCCTTCCTACACCAAGAGAACTTATCTATGGTCACTAGCTTCATAAGAGAAAATATTATCCAAAGAGTCAAAATTTTAAATCAAGACCTTACCATTCTCAACCATTTCTCACACAAAGTGATACTGAACATCATCATACTTAGTACAAGCATGATACATAGTATTTATGGTCAAACAAATAACACTCTGATTGTCACATCCAATCCTCAATTTCTTGCAATCAAAACCAATATCATTACCAAGCCTCTACAACCATACTACCTCCTTAAAGGCATGTGTAGAAGATATATAATTTTATTCAATAGTGGAAAATGTAACTATAGGTTTATTCTCACTCATTCAATTCACTACACCTCCAAACAAAGTAAATACATAGCCACTAGTGGACCTTCAACTATCCAAGTCACTTGCTCAATCTACATCAACAAACCCCTATATATCCAATGACTTTACCACACCATCAATACCATGATAAACCAAACATTAATAAAAATTACCTCACAAATATCTACATACCCTATTAACAAAAGTCCAATTCTCTCTACCTGGATCAAACACAAACTTACTTAGAAATCCCACTGCTTGGGCTATATATGGTCTAGTGCAAACCGTTGCATGCATCAAACTACCAACAAAAATAACATAAGGAACCATATACATATCCTCAAAATCATCATTAAAATTAGGAATCATATCTAAGCTCAATTTATTACCAAATAGAAATGGAATACTAATTGGCTTATAGTCATACATATTAAACCTTTGAAAAATGGTATCCACATACTTACTCTGACTTAACCAAAGGTTTATGTGAACCCAATATCTACTAATCTCCATCCCAAAAATATATTTTGCAGCCCCCAAGTCCTTCATATCAAATGTGCTAGAAATTTATTTCTTGAGCTCACTAATCATCATCTTGTTGTTACCAATAAATAACACATCATCCACATACAAGATAATAATTATAATTTGATCATCAATAACCTTAATGTACACACAATGATCCTCCTCACTCCTAAGAAAATAAAAATTTCAATGAAAAATCATCAAACTTCTGGTACCACATCTTGGGTGATTGTTTCAAACCATACAAAGATCTCTCAACCGACAAACCAATTTTTCTTTTCCTTTCACAAAAAATTCGTTAGGTTGTTGCATATAAATTTCATCCTTATTGTGTGGTCTCACAACATGCTCCAAGAATGTAAGGCTTGGGGACACAAGTGAAAAATTTAAAGCTTATAGAAGGCACTGGTTGGCAAAGGATCACTAGAAGAAAAGGTTAAAATGGACATATTTGAAATAATTCATGATTTGAGAGCACTGGGTAATGAATATACTGTGTATCCAGAAGTCGGGTTAGTTGGAATGTTTAATGCAAAATTTGGTAGGTTGTTGTGATCCAAGAGTGAATGCACAAGGGTTGTGAAGGTTTCAGTAGTAACTGAGATCTGGGTGAGTTTTGTTATGGTAAAAGCTGAAGTATATTAGGTACCAGGTACTGGGTATCGAGTAAAGTATGCGATGGTGCTGAAATGATAAAGTTGTTTGTTTAATTTTTACCAAAATCCTAAAATGTATAGTAGTCCACCTAAAGTGATAATTACATGTGAATGCATTAAAAAATGTTATTTATGACTTATTTTAAAAGCTGATTTATTAATGATGGTTCTATTTTAATGAGATTTCTGTTGATGCCTTTTTAAAAGGGATTGATATATGGAATTTTGAGTGCAAGAGAAATAGCCTATTGGAATATGTTTAGATATGGATGGTCAGACAAACTTGGGTTGCAAGAAGATCTGATGATGACAACAAGTTTGGTAGCACGCTTTGAAATCTCATGTAGGAAAAAGGTTTAACACGAGGAAACACAGAATACAGGGAGACGAGGGACTCTTGTATTACACATGCGATGAAGGAGGGTGCCTAGCTCTGGGGTGATTTACTTCCAAGTGCTTTAAGCCCAAGCAAAAACTTGAATGTAGGAACAAAAGTGTTGGTGGATTTGAATAACTAGTTCCACCTGATTGCTCTAAATATCTAGTAGAGGAAGTTCCTACATTTTGTTTGATAAATTTTCTTGATCTAGGTTGATTTCCTAATTGAATTTTAAATACATAAGCCCAAAATTTTTAAAGTGTTGAAGAAGGTCAAAATCAGTTGACTTATTCAGAAGTTCTCTCGCTAGTTGTCACATGCCATGTGCCTTGCTGTCATTTGTCCCTTGGATTCTGAAAGGAAGTTGTGAATGCGAAAGAAACTTCCTATACTAATCTAAACATGAGCGTATAACAAAACTTTCATTTTAACACCTTTAAACAATTACAGTAATGAGAAACATTTAGGAATAGTGAAATAGAAGAACTTAATGTAAGTTAAGATATAAGAGAATTTTAGTAGCATAGCAGTATGAGAAACTCAAAGAGTAGAAGAAAGATAGAAAAAATAGAAGGGACACCAATATATGTGGGGAAAACCCTTTCGGGTAAAAAACCCCACCCTCCAAAATCACAGTACCAATATATTACTTAAAAAGAGAGTTAAAATACACCCCGAGCACAATGCTTCTTCAATAAATGCTTCACACCAAACATTTGTTTAGGAGTCAAACTATCTGTACTTCAATACCTGCAAACAAACTATGCACTCTACAATTCAAGGCATCTTATTTATAGGTGATACAAGCTTTGAGAGGCTTCTGGAAGAGTTTAGGCATCCAAACCCATGTGGTAATAATATCTCACACCATAGGCATGTTTTGGAAATTTTTACAACATTCTCTTACAACTTTTATAATTGTCATAACATGTAAAACCTCTCTCCAAGCTTGGGCGCCTAAGTCATGCTTCTAGGGGGTTATGGAAAAACCTTAAAAATGTCATATAACATGTGTCCTAAAGGTTTTTCACACTTAAAACATATTCAACATTCAAAGAATAAGTCAAACATGACTATCACACTTATTCTTTCACACTTTTTTCATACCCCACTAAGGCACCACACTTACTCCACTCAAAATATACCTTAGAATATGTCATAAGATCACACCACTTGTCCTAGGTCCATGATTCCAAGATGGGATGCCTACCTCAGCATGTGATGAAGATGTGCCATACAATCACCTCCAATGGGGATGCCACCTAGCCAATGGGTCCCCAATAAAAGACATGACATTGTAGGCAATTAATTAAAACAAAAAAATACAATAATACATTAAATAATTCAATGTTAGAACTCTAAGGTTGAAACACCTTATTCCCAAAATTCTCCCACTTGTTGAAGACCTGCCAAGAGTCAAATTAAATCAACAGATTAGGGCCCCAAGGCCTATAGATTTGGAACACCATCTGAACTTTTATATGCTCACTAGTTTTGTCAATGCATTTGCAACATTTCTCAAACTGTCAACCTTCTCTAGGTTCACCTTTCCACCTTCCATCATATCATGAACAAAGTGATATTCTACATTAATGTGATTTGTTCTAGCATGGAAGGTAGGATTATTTGTTAAGAATATCACACTTTTACCATCGCAACAAATAGTCATTTTTCCTACATCTAAACCAATATCAGAACATAATCTCTTAAGCCAAATGGATTCCTTACAAGAATGAGTGGTTGTCATATACTCTACTTCTGTCATGGACAAAGCGACTACATCCTTTCGCTTACTCATCCAATTGATAACACCACCAAACATCATAAATACATAACCATTGGTGGATCTTCTATTGTTAATGTCACCTGTCCAATTTGAATCCACATATCCTCGAATACTTATAAAATGTTGAGGTCTAGTAGGATAACCATGAAAACACAAGGCATACTTGAAATTTCCTCGTAAGTATCTGAACACTCTCTTGACCGCATCCTAATGCATCCATCCAAGATTAGCCATAAAATGGATAAGGAATCCCACTACTTGGGAAATGTCCGGTCTTGTACACACCATTGCATACATCATACTACCAATTACACTTGCATATGGTACTCGAGTCATGTCCTCCATCTTAGTAGGAGATGTTGGAAAATCATTCACATAAAGCTTCATCCCTTGCATCATAGGAACAACTAACTATCTGCAATATACCATGTTGAATCTCTCCAACACTGAGTTCACATACTTGATCTACCTTAACCAAAGTTTTTTGTTAGCTCTATCTCTCATGATTTCCATTCCCAGAATGTACCTAGCTGCACCTAGGTCTTTCATCCCAAACTGTGCTGACAATTGAAACTTCAAATCTGAAATCATACTTTTACCATTCCCAATAAATAACATATCATATACATATAGAACAATAATGAGAATGCGACCACTATTAGTTTTAAAATACACACAATGGTCAGATTTAGATCTTTGAAAACCCAATAACAACACATAAGTATTAAAATTTTGATACCACATTCTAGGAGATTGTTTCAAACCATAAAAAGACTTCTTCAATTTGCAAACCAAATTTTCTTTACCTTTTACAATGAAGTGCTCTGGTTGTGACATGTATATCTCTTCCTCCAAATCACCATGAAGAAATGTTGTCTTCACATACATCTGTTCTACTTTTAAGTTATGTGTTGTTGCAAGTGATAACAAAAGTTAGATAGATGTTAGATTTTCTACATGAGATAATATCTCCCCATAATAAATTCACTCCACCTAAGAGAACCCGTTAGTGACCAACCGTGCATCATACTTCTCAACACTACCATCAAGACCACACTTTTTCTTGAAAAACCATTTACAACCATTACAACCAACAAGTTTACGTCCAGTAGGCAAAGGTACTAGATCACAAGTCTTGTTTTTATTTAATGATGCCATCTCCTCATCCATGGCTTACATCCAAGAATTTGAATCATTCATACCTATTGCCCCTCTAATTGTCCTAGGCTCAGCAATATTAGTAATCAAGGTAAAAATGCAACTGGAATCCAACAATGAATAACCAAACCTTTTTGGTTGTTTCCTATCTTGTGTAGACCTCCTTAAAGGCTGAGCTTGAGGTTCTTCTTCTTTAGAACTTTCAGAGCTACTTGGGATCTTCTCATCATCAAGTCTATTAGGAGTACAAAGTTATTCTTTCTTCAGAGTAGGTGGAAATTGAATTACCTCCTTCTTTTGTTTCTCCTTATTTTTTGGTTGCAGCTCAATAGAGGAAGGTTTCATCTTACAACAACACAACCTGCAATTAGCACCAAATTTTGCATGAAATTTAGTGTATTTGAGTGCATCAATTGAACAATTTGGCTGGTGCCCAACTCAGTGCAAACAAGAATGGTCAACTCGATGTCGAATTTGGCACCAATTTTTGCGCTGGATTTCACACCGTATTTAGTGCCAAGAAATCATAACACCTCTGTTGGGGCCTAAAATTACGCCAAATAATAGCGTCAAAAATTGCAGCAAAAAAGGTGCCCATTTTGGCTTTCTATTTTACTTCCATGTCTACTCCCATTTTTACTTCTAGTTTTGCTTCCAATTTGACATCCAGTTTTGCTTCCATTTTTCCCTCCAGGTTTGCTTCCAATTTTGCTTGCAGTTTTGCCTCTAGGTTTGCTTCCAGTTTTGCTTCTGGTTTTGCTTCTAGTTCTGCTTCTGGGCTTGCTTCCAAGTTTTCTTCCAGGTTTTCTTCCAGTTTTGCTTCTAGTTTTGCTTCCAGTTTTGCTTTTGGGTTTGCTTCTAGGTTTGCTTCCAATTTTGCTTCCGGTTTTGCTTCTAGTTTTTCTTCCAAGTTTGCTTCCAATTTTCCTTCCATGTTTTCTTTCGATTTTTCTTCCAAGTTTGCTTCTCGGTTTGTTTCTGATTTTTCTTCCAATTTTGCTTCTGGTTTTGCTTCCAATTTTGCTTCTAGTTTTGCTTCCAGATTTGCTTCCAATTATGCTTCCAATTTTTACTTTCAAGATTGCTTCTAGTTTGGCTTCCATTCTTGCTTCCTTTTATTCTTCTAAAAATGCTTCTTGTTTTGCTTCCATTTATTAATTTAGTACGTTTAATTTCAATTTGATTAGTTAAATATACCATGCCTCTTAAATAACTCATATGATTATATAGTAAGTAATTTTAATTATTTAACTCATATGATTAAATAAAAATATAATTGTTGTAACATGATCATCATCTATAATTAAAACAAGTGAGTTAAATATCTATAATTGAATTGAATTTAACAACATCCATCCTGAGCAGTAAATTAAAATCATCATACTTAATAAATATCCATCCAAAAATCATCGACCACTTTTAATATATATAAATTGACAAGTCAATACTGATAAGACCATCATCATATATAATTAAAACAAGTGAAAGTCAAATATTCCAGTACATCAAAAACATGTCAAAATGATACATGTACAAATGATATAAATAAAATTAAAAAATTATGTAACTCAAATTGATACAAGTCAAGATGATACATGTCCAAATGATATAGTGAAAATGATACATGTCAATATGATACAACTCAACAATATAGTACTGTAGGCCATGAAAATGATACATATGATAGTAACCATGAAAAGAGTCATCATAACGATATATCAACAATGATCCATGATGTAGTCTATATGATGATGAATGCCACTGGTTACTATCACCAATTGTCTCATCATCATCATTGTCATCGACCTAGCTGTCTTCCATATCTACATCATCATCCTCTGCCATGTGATTTGTACCAAAAAAACTAATATTTTGTGGATCTATATCATGTTGAGGATCATCTTGATCTTCTAGAAAACCTGTGTTCTGCCAAAAAAACATTTAAAATGAAAATTTATTATTTATTTCATGCAATAATTTATTTTTCTATTATATATCTAATATTACAACATATGAGATGAAACCATAATCATATTACATCATATCAAAGTGAACATACCATAGTAAAATTTCAAAAAGGTTACAACTAATACTAGTGAGTCAGGAGAAACTTCAACTTTAAAAAACAAAGACAATTAGGATGGAAAACTTGTGGATCAAGCCAACATTTGATGGAAGAGGAAGAAAGATGACTAGAACTCTGGAGGCCCACCGTAGTGGATTTCAATAGTCAACCATGAGAGGAGAAGAGAGAGCTGATATCATGTATGCAAACATCAAGCAAACATTCTTTTGGCCATTGGAGAAGGAGATGATTACTTCCTTCATTTTCATTTGCATAACCATATCACGACATGGGAACCAAGAAGATCAAGCATTTCCAATTTTGTGTGGAGGTAATGGATGTGGTCCAAACTTTAGGAGGGGCAAGAAGGTCAATGTATGATCCTGTAGACATGGAAAATTGACCGACACACTTGATCTTAATTACTAACATCCTTTCCTCTTGAATAACCTTCTTAGCATATCATCACTTTTCATCTCTTAATTAAATAAATCATTATTTATCTGATTAAGTCATTCCTCCTTGTTGATTAAATTAATCAATTTAATTTAATTAAAACTACGCCTCCATTTATTTAAATAAGTCATTTTATTTACATTAAAACTCTAAAGTCTTCTGATTAAATTGGATAAATTAAATCTTATTTGATTTAATCTAACTTTATCCCCTTTAGTTAAATAAATCAATTTTTTAATTTAATTAAACCCTTTCTCCTTTATTCTTGATTCAAATTAACTCACAAATTTAAGTCAAAATTGTCACATCCCCTAATCTTTCATTAAATTAATTAACCCTTGATTAATTTAATCCTAATCCATGTCACATCCTCTAGATAATGCAACTTGCACAATAAATCAATTACTTTGATTTATTAAAATCCCTATTTTCCGTCACATGGCATAAAAAGGGAATATTCCTCCAAATTTGAATATCCCTCCAATAGGGATTTGTCCTTCCAACAAGGCATTTAACTCCTCTTACATGTCCTTATGCATTGAGCCAAGTGGCATTTAAGTAATTATTTTCTCCCTCCAACAAGTCATTTCACTAATTTCAAATTCCACCTAATATCATTTATTGGCAATTTGATCGAAATATGCACAACCTTCAACCATTCACATCTTGACAAGTGGCACTTGGCCATTAGATGTTGAATGATCCCACATTTCTCAAATCTTTCTCATTCTTCCAATTTTAAATCTATAAATGAGAGTATTTCCTTCTCATTATTAATCCACAATTTGAGTAAACTTATTATTCTCAATTTCATCTTCAAAGCATAGCCATTTTCATCCATTCTATCAAGATCTTAGCTAGGTTATGTAGGTTTTTCATCATGGAGCTTGATTGAATTTGCATCAAAGTGGATCACTCATCAACATTACATCATAGTAGTTGGGAAAGGGCCAATTTCAACACATAATTGGCACCAATTCCCCCATGGGATTGAGGATTTGCATGCTTAATTAGGATTTCATTTACTTTCTTGTTTTGTTCTTCATTTTATTCCTATTTTTAAGTACTGCTAATGAATTTCATGGGGAATCCTTGTTCTTGCTTGCATATTGATCTAATATTGTGTTTATTTCTTGTGTTTGTGTAAGTATAGGATTGGGGTTCACATTTTGGCACTAGGAGGAGGGCTGATTTGGAGAAATTCATCACGTTTTTTCCAAAAAATTGTGGTTTTTTGACATTTTTTGTGCCTATAGGAAATTGCACCACTCACAGTCCAGTGGAGCCAAACTGCACCGCTATCAATCAAGTGGCGCTATATTGCACCACTCCAAACTCCAAACTCTGCTACAACTGTCTTCTCGCCCAAAATTTTTGAATTTCAAACTCATTTGTGGAGTTTCTAAACTGCAAACTATGTCGTTGGGTCAAATAGCGCCACAATCACGCTCTTTGTCTTGCTATAGAGCACCATTCTCAAAAATTAGTGATGCTATATTACGCTTTTGGAGTTTCTAAACTCCACCGCATTTGCTAACTACATCACTGGATGACAATAAAAGGTTTAATTTTTTTTTTTTTTGACATGTGCCTTTTTTGTTTTCAACTTTTTGAGGTATTAACCTGTTTGTTGTCTTTGTATCTTCTGATTTTAATCATTTTGTAGGTTAGGGCAAGGAGGAGAAAAAAGTGGAAGGTTGCATTATGACATAATTCTCATCTTATACCAAGTGTTTTTAAACACTTTAGTGTTGTTTAACACTCTCAAGGAATTCTCAATCTCTCCTAAAGAATTTGTTATCTTCCTTACTTTAGGGAACACTAAAATTTCCTTTTGGGCTTTAAAAATAACAATACAAATTTTCTTTCAAAGTTTGCAAACAAAGGGCTTAAAAAGAACTTTAGAACAACTTACCAGATTTGGTTTAAGGATTAACAATTGAACAAGGCAAATCCCACATTTGATTTGGTGCTATAAAAAGAATTCACTTTTGCTTTGTGGACATAAAATGAACAAGTGTTATTTTTGTTTTGTAATTGTTTACTCAAAGTAATACCATCGAAAGGACGTATCCGCTTCTCTCACACCTCATGATGATCTTGAGAATCAAAAGGCATCTTGATGATCTTAGGTTGAGTAAAGTGATTGCCTCCACATTTCAATTTGGGTACCTTAAAATTAAACAAAACATCTTGCGAGTGTGAGTAAGCCTATTGCATGTGTTCTCCCTTTGTTTCTAAATGAAGGTTGATCAAACTATGAATATGTTTGCTCTCTTTTGTTTATCTTAGAGGGCCTGCCTTGTGGGAAAAAGTACTCACCCAAGGGAACGACCCAACTGGTAGCACTCTAAAGATAAGAGTATTTTCAGCCGGGATATAAAAATGGGTACTGGAACAAAGGCCAGTATCACACAGTTGGCTCTAATGAGAAGGGAAAAAATGTTCTCTTGTCTCGATGGGTCAACTCCTACAAATGAAAATTCCAAATTAGAACCCTTGTTGCAAAAAGGCCAAATCCTTAACTATTTTGTTGGTGCAAAAGGTCATGTCCTTTGAAGCCGCCCCACGTATACATGCGGTTTTGTTGTAGAGATGAAAAGTATGCCTCAGGAGTTTCATGGGTACTAATGCTTGGCTAACGTGAGAAGTGTGTGTCGTAGAGGGGAGCTAGTGTGGTCAAGCATCTAATCATCCACATTGAATATGCACAGCTGGATTTATTCAAGTGGGAACCCATCAAAATATTGTCTCTTCATCCTCGGGTTGTACATGTGCTTGGAATAAAAAAAAACATTGCTTGTGTCTCAAAACATTTGAAAACAAACATTCACAAAAAGATTCAAAATTTTAAACCCTTTGGAGAAAACAAATGTCCTTTGACAAATCAAGTGCTCTTGCTTTCCCCAGGGATTCTATCCTTAGAGGTTTCTAAGTACTTGGGTTTAATCATCATTTGTTTTCACTAAAGTCAACTTAGGGAACTATGCTCTTGAAACCTTGATTTTCACATAATGGACCTTGTGGAATGAAAAGGAATTGAGACATAGACATTTAGTTTGAAATATAATCAAGATATTGTTTGTGGTAAAAAGGACTCATTAAGAAAATTTAAAAGATAATTGAACCCTATACATGTGTCATTCCAAATGATTTCCCACAAAATCAAAGTCTGGAAACCAAAGCTCAAAAGGCTTAGTCTAAAAGCTCATGAAGAATGCCTTTGAGGGCTTTACGAAGTTAGAGAAAGATTGGTTTACAACTTCTACAAGAAAGCATCAAGAAACGATCCAAGCTTGTATGAGTTTTATTATCAACAAAACCCAAGTCTTTTTCAGAGGTTTTCTTTTCTCACATAGGAAGTATGGCATGTTCTTCAACATTGAGGTCTTGTAAGAAAGAGTCTTGTCTAGGTAAGTATAGGATCAAAATCATCCACTCTCACCCATCTTTCAAACATCAAAAATCAAAAATCACCTCACTAACAAACTCTTGGGAACATTGAAAAAATTCATGCTAAACTTATAGGTAAAATCAAAATCATCTCATTTGGCTTAACACAGTTAGCCAAATCATCAATCCTTGTGGATAAATTTGCCTCTTGATAAGAAACCAACATCTTGGGGTCTAGGCATTCACAAATCATCTCCTTGTGCACAAATTTACTTTAGGATAACACAACTTCCTAGAGTTTACAAGTGTATTATCACTTTGTTTGACTTAACACACCTAGTCAAATTATCTTATGTACAAATTTTCTCTAGGATAACACAACTTCCTAGGGTTTACGAGTGTATTATCCAAAATCACCTCATTTGAATTAACACAATTAGTCAAACTTGCCTCAATCAAAATTAAAAAACAAATCAAATTCCTAAAGTTTAGAATTTATCCCAAGGTACCTCAAGATTTTCATCGTCCATATCATTCTTCTGTTTTCATCATCACTTGATCCTTAATCTATCCCAACTCTTCTCTTTTGTGCCTAGTTAAGATTCCTCTTTTATGGTGCAAACATGATCTCAACACAAGAAAAATATGGAAATCACAAAAGAAACATCAACTTCAAGTGACCTAAGTCAAACGACTCATGAGATAAATCCCATTGGGTTAAGAAATCCCCCAAGGAACCTTCCTCTACCACCACAAAATCTTCAAGAAGAGGTGCAAGTGGAGGAAATCGCTGGTTTAGAAATGACAAAAGAGGAAATCTTAGAAATGGTGAGAAACCCCAAAATTCTTCGGATCGCTAACACCATGATGAAGTTATATCCATCCCAATTCATACCTAAAATGGCCAAAATCCCTTCCAACAGTGACCTAAACACCATTACAAAAGGATCTCTTGGGGCCATACCCCTAACTTCATCCACACTTTTTCTTCAAAATATTACTCAAGACATCCCCCAAATCATATCATCTATTGCTTCAACTCGGTGGGTTGTTAACAAGGGAAGCACCATGCTTCACGAACTCCAAAAACATCGCCTTGTGAACAACCAAGGGTTGAATGCAAGCAACACACTGGATCAATCCATCCTGATAAATCCGTTCCACCCATATGGTCCTCTCACATTCCATGACACTAAAAACCCAGCCTCCTTTCATGCAAATCCAATCTATTCGCTCAACACGGAATCCTCTCTCCCTATCTCATAAGAAGAGGGTGACTTTTTTGGAGCAGGGGGGATCTTTAATCCCTCATCGTCACTTCACGGGATTTAACCACCCGTCTTTCCACCATTTTCACCCCTACCACTCACATCTACATCATCCCTCAGGTTGGGTCTTCCTCCTCTTCCCATCATTAATCAGTCAAGTCAAAACATCATAAACCCTTTGGTTGTGCCATCGGCATCGCAATGAAATATGGAAACCACCCAAGCAACCACAACAATCAACACATCCATCATTCCTCAAAGCATGGTTTATCAGAGACCAAACACCTTGATTGCACCATCCATAGCTCAAACCTCGATTATCAACATGACCGTTCTGAACACCACGGTCAATATCATTCCCAATCCATCGCTACCACCACCAAAGAAAAACATGGCCAATTCATTCACTGTCGCATTACAAGCTACTCACCAAGCTTCTTATCAAAAAGAACTCCAAAGACAACAAGTTTCCTAGCCAGCAACACAACAAGCCATTCAAGAAAAACAAGTCATTAGAATAAAACAAGCCACTTGAGCATAACAAGCCACCCAAGATGCATAAGCTACTTAGGTTGGACAAGACACACAAGCTACTCAAGCCACACTATTTACGCAAGCTATCTAACAAGTACACCCCTAAGCCCGAGCTCAATTTCAAGCACAACAAGCACAAGCAAAAGCACAATATCAAGCACAATTGCAAGTAGTGCAACAAGAAGCTTATCAACAAGCCTTGTAGGATTACCAAGTGCAACAAGAAGTAGCTCAGCAAGAAGCCCAACAATAAGCATTGTTGGCACAACAGGAGCATGACCAACAACAAGTGTTGCTGGCTCAACAACAATACGACCAACAACGAGTGTTGTTGGCATAACAAAAATATGACCAACAACAAGCATTGTTGGATCAACAACAGCTCAAACAATAAAATGCATTGTTGGCTCAATGAAAACAATAGGAATTATTTGCACAACAAATCTCAAAAATGAGCTCCCATCAAAAATATGCCCACTAATCCAACATCCCAGAACGTATTTACTCCACCTCCTGATCCTCAAAACGATGTAACAAGACAACTCAAACTGCTTTTGCAACAAGTGCTAGATCTTCAATTAGGAAAGCCAATCAAGACACCTAGCAGTCTATGTCCTTATCCATTTGACAGAAGCTTGGTAATGGTACCATTCCCAAAGGGATTCAAAATCCCAAAATTTGATACATACCGTGGATTGGGAAACCTTGAAGATCACATTAGGGAGTTTTAGGTACATTACATGGAATTCGCATACAATGACACATGTCTAATGCATCTATTTCCTCAAAGCTTGGTTGGTGATGCTATGGAATGGTTCTCTCATCTGCCTATGGGCATTAGAATATTTCAAGAAATTAAAGACGCATTCCTCCAAAATTATGCATTCAACATTTATGTGGATGTTAGTTTGGAAGAACTTTCGGCGCTCAAACGAAATAGGGGGGAATCATTCACCATCTTTCTCCAATGATGGTGAGCCAAGGCCAATCAAAGCAAGTGGGCCATGCCGAAAGAACAACAAGTTTGTACCATCATTGACAATACAGACAAAACCTTGTTATTCTACCTAAAAATGAAATGGATCACCACCTACAATCAACTAATCCCCAAAGCACTCAATATTGAACAAGCTCTTGTCACACAAAGGGGCACACCTACTTATCCTGAGCACCAGGATAGTCACCCATCTACTAGCTACAATGACAAACCTCGTCCATGGGAAAAGAATCAAAATGTCACCACTGATGGAGTAGTGGACGCCAAGGTTGTTATTATTGCTCCCAAGAAAAATAATCAAACACATCCTCACCAACCATAGAACAATAATTGAAATAACAAGAAAGTAAATGTGGTAAACCAACAACCACCCCAAAAATCAGATCAATAATCTCAACAATTAAGGGGGGCCACCTTCACGAAACAAGTATCCCCCCAAGAAGAAATTCACAACCCTTGGGGAGTACATTGAGTCCATCATGAAAAATTTGGTCGAAGAAGGTCTCATCATGGTCCCCACCCATGATAATTATAGCGAACCCCAAATAAAGCCACCCTAGTACAACAAAAATCTCCTTTGAAATTATCACAAACTCAAGGGACACACGACCACAAATTGCATGAAATTAAAGAACATCATCCAGGATCTCATTGAGGATCAAATCATAAATGTTGAGCAATCGGCTGGTAACCAAGATCTAAAAATATACACAAATCCGATGGCCAACCACAATCAAGGAAATGACAAAAACAAGCAAAAGTCTGGAAAATTAAACCATGTATATGAGAAATTTGTTGCATGCCTCGACCAACTGGTCACTATTGTTAATGTTAAGGGATCCAATGCTAATTGTGGAGTCACCACACGTGGTGGCAAGGTCACTATTGTTGGGGAATCACAACCATCTAAGACCCCCACTACAAACCAAAAATCTATTCGTAGTGGTTACAACATCCTAGATCAATTAAAGAGAACCCCTACCCAAATATCCATCATGGAGTTGCTAAAAATTTCAGCCGCCCATAGGAAAATACTTGAACAAGCATTGGCTTCATCCACTATCTCTGCTAACCTTGATACAACAAAAATTCAAGCTATGGTTGGCAACATTTTCATTCTGAATCTCCTCACCTTTTCCAATCAAGACTTCCCCTCCCAACCATCTCACGACCACATGTTGCACCTTGAAGTCTTGATCCAAAAAAGTAAAGTCAAAAGGGTTTTGGTAGATGGAGGTGTAAGCCTCAACATTTGTTCACTAAATCTCATAAAAAATTTGGGAATCTTTGAGGACTCCATTGAGAAAAAAAAAAAGGCATTACAATTATAGTATATGATGACTAGGAAAGAGTGTCTCAAGGTGCTATCAAATTCCTAATCCAAGTAGGGCCAAATACTATGGAAACCACATGTTAGATCCTCGACCTTGATTTTCCCTACAATATTCTCCTAGGGTGACCACGGATTCATGGGATGAAGGCAGTCGCCTCAACATTTCACCAATGCGTCAAATTATCACACCAAAATGAAGAGTTCACAATTCATGGTGACCTTGAACCTTTCACCTATTGCAAGAATTTGGAAGCCAAGTTCTACAAAATCCCCCAAGTCCTGAAAAATTATGAAGTACCATCCACTTCATACATTGACCCATCCAACATCACCTCTACTTTTGGGATAGAGACACCCTCCATTGTTGACATATCTGACATCAAACTCATGATCCAAGATAAAGGATGTGGAGAATACAAAATGAGGAAGAATGCTTTCGTCATTGGAGAGTTACCTCAATCTCCTTGGTCACATGGACAACCCTGACCAGCTAAGACACCTGCTCACACTTTTAGGGTAGATCCATTTAGATTCTGATGTTGGGGGGATCTAAGTCGGGAAGATGTAGATGAAAGAGACATTTCAAGCTTACTATACCGAGATGAAATACCTGCGCCTAATCTTCCCATGGATGAAAGAAACAGAGGCCTACAAATGATGCTTGGTATGGGCTATAATAGAATGAGAGCCTTGGGAGGAACAACAATGGTCATCTGGAACCCATCATTGCTCAAAGGAGAATGAAGAATCTTGGCCTTGGTTTTACCCCACCAAGTGTAACCATATGTGGTCGAGGTCCTCCGATTAATGTAGTCAGGACTCCCCCCTAGTTATCAACAATTTCCCTATGATTACCCATATCTACAGGTCTTCCCCTAAACAACTTCACCTTTTATATAACTGATGTATGTAGTAGTAGCGATGATGAGGATACCATAAACAACTTACCCATTATTTTTGAAGACTCCTCCTTACTCATGATTAGTACCTCATCCGTTGAGTCAGACCACCAAACTCACAAGATAAACCTAGTCTATCCCCAACTCATCGGCTACAACCAACGAGGACCACCGGTTCTAGACAAATTTGAAAATGATGAGACTCTCCTGGAATTCATCGGACTAAGGGATAAAGTGTCATGCAGAGATCACAAAGTTGGCTTCGACATCACAATGAACACACAAGCCTATTACAGGGAGACGATTGAGTCCTTCAGTCGCAAAAGTGAACAATTAAGAAAAATCTTGAGGTCATTGAGTGAAAACCACACTGTGGCACTCTCTAACCATATAATAGTAAAAATAAAGGACACATCCAATGGTGAAAACCTCTCTAAGGCACCAAAGTATGAAGGATTCAATCTCCCCCCTGCTGCACTTCATTAGGAAAAATTGATAGTCGTAGTAGAACAATGTAACCCTGTCAATCTGAGAATAGAAGCAATGCCACACATCACCTTTTATGTTGAATCACTTCTAGAAGAAGAACACGAACTCTTGGATGCATTATTAAAAGAAAGAAAAATTGAACTTTGCATGGAGCTACACTAACATGTCGGGTCTTGATCTGGATGTCGTGGTTCATTACTTAGTTGTCTATCCAGGGGCAAAGCTAGTAAGACAAAAATTGAGAAAGATGCACCCCTATATAAGCTTATTAGTCAAAGTAGAATTGTAGAAGCTCTTGGATGTGGGATTCATAAGGCCAATTGACTATCCTAAATGGGTGTCCAATCTTGTACCTATTTCAAAACCAAATGGGGGCATCCACATTTGCACTGACTTCAGAGACCTAAACAAAGCATGTCCTAAGGATGAATTTACACTACCCAACATTGACATGATAGTGGACATGATGATTAGACATGAAATTCTTGCGCTAATGGATGGATTTTCTAGATACAATCAAATTATGATAGCGAAGGAGGATCAACACAAGACAACGTTCACATGCCCATGGGGAACCTACTGCTGGAACATGATACCTTTTGGGTTAAAGAATGCAAGAGCTACATCCTAGAGAGCTATGACACTGATCTTCCATGACATAAGTCATAAGATAATGGAAGACTATGTAGATGACATACTAGCAAAATCAAGAAAAAGACAAAACTACATAGCAGCGTTGAGCTCTATCTTTGATAGATTGGAAAAATATAAGGTTCATCTTAATCCGAAAAGATGTGTCTTTGGGGTGAAATTAGACAAGCTCCTAGGATATATAGTATCAATGAGAGGAATAGAAGTGGATCCAATGAAATTCAACATGATCCTTGATATGGAAGCACCCAAGACACTAAACCAACTAAGGGGTCTACAAGGTAGGCTCCAATCCATTCGCAGGTTCATAGCCTAGCTGGCCGATAAACAGATCCCATAATCTCATCTAATCCACAAGGGAGTAGCATTCAAGTGGGATGAAAAGTGTTATCAGGTGTTTAGAAAAATCAAATAATATCTACTTACACCACTAGTGTTAATACCACCCATTCTAGGAAAGCCACTAATTCTATACATCTTGGCAACAACAGTAGCCCTCAATGCTCTTTTAGCTCAACACGATGAAAATGGAATAGAGAGGGCCATCTATTATATCAATACAACAATGCTCGGCCATGAGTTAAACTAATCATTCATCGAAAAATCCTTTGTAGCAGTAGTGTTTGCTTCACAAAAATTCAAACTATGGAAACGATTAGATCCTTACTGGATATCCCTCGCAATGTCCCAAAGCAAGAATTCCTAGTAGAGCAACTTATCATACCAACGTTTGAGGTACCAGAGTCTGAATTTGTGTGTGAACTCATTGGTCCCGATGATCCCTGGCCTCATGAAATTTACACCTACTTAAAAATAAGAGTCTTTCCCATCGATATAACCTTGAATCTTAAACGAGCCTTCATCAAGAAGTCAACTCGCTTTGGTATCCTAGGAGAAACCCTTTATTGCAGGACCATCGAAGGAACCCTATTGCATTGCCTTAACACTAAGAAGGCCCTGACTACATTAACTGAGGTACATAATATAATTTGTGGATCACACTCAAGTGGTATGACCTTGGCTAAGAAGTTGTTGAGAACCAAATACTACTGGCCCACAATGGAGCACGATGCACGTAACTTCGTCAGAGGTTTTTGCAATGTCAGCAGCATGGGGACCTCAACCATGCACCAACTCAAGAGCTCCATACTATTGTTACAACTTGGCCCTTTTCACAATGGGGGCTCGATCTTAGCGAAAAAATCACACCCACTCATCCAACGGCCACAAATTCATCATCACCACCATGGAGTACTTTACAAAGTGGGTTGAAGCCATTCCAATGACCTACATAACGGGAAATAATATATCCAAGTTCATCCTAAACTATCTCATTTGTCGATACAGTGTCCCCCAAGCTATTATCTCAGATAAGGGGACACCTTTCAAAAATTAGGATGTCTATAACTTATGTGAAAAATTCAATATCCAACATCACTTTTACACTCTGTACTATCCCCAAGGAAATTGCCAAGCAAAAACCACCAACAAAACCATCTTAAAACTCTTTCAGAAAATAGTCAATGATGTTGGTTGTCACTGACATCTGCAGCTAAATCTTGCCTTATGGGCCTATCATACCAGCATTCGCACACCAACAGGTGCCACCCCATTCTCCCTAGTCTATGAATCAAAATCCATCTTACCCATTGAGATCGAGCTTCCATCCCTGAGAATATCATTGCAAAACCTCATCATAGATGAAGAATACAGGGGCTCACGACTAAGTGAGCTAGAGTTACTGGATGAACAACATATGGATGCCTTAAACCATCTATAGGTGTATCAGAACCGGCTTAAGTGGAGTTACAACAAGAAGATTAGGAAGCAGACCTTCCAAGTTGGTGAACTTGTGCTAAAAGAAAACCAAAAAAATGTGCCAAACCCAGGAAGCAAAGGAAAATTTGAGCCCAACTGGTTGAGACTTTTCATCATCATGACAAACTATATATCAAGGGCATATCAACTATCAACACCAGAAGGCGAGCATCTGCATGAGCCCCTAAAAAAATCCCATCTCAAAAAATTTTATGCCTAAAATCCTGCATGGCATAGAACCAAAAATACAAAATCCAAAAAAATAAATCAAAAAAAGGATTGAAAACAGTAAAGAAAAAAATTGTCCTCTAGTGAAAATCACTTTGATGGCGCTTTGGACAAGTACCTTTGTGTAAACCTGAAAAATAGAAGCCAAGTGTAAATAAAACACTCTCCATCTACCAGGATCTTCATGAATCACTTATCCATTACAATCCATCTATCCTTCCATCATTCGTTTGCATCCATACCATAGCTTGATCTTGTGCTTGTATCATGTTTCATCCTAGTACTATTTGGCATACTCCCAAGGTTAGTTTGTCCTGCCTATATCGAAGTAGTCTATCAAATCACACTGGGCGCATGTTCTTATACCTGCATCAGATCAGGCTTGTTTATATTTTTATGATCTTCCTTAAGCATCAAAAATCCAAAAACATTCAGAAAATCAACCAAAATTCAAAAAACATCAAAAAATCAAGAAAATCCAAAATCAATCAAGTTAGTGGAGTATTTCATCTAGCCGAACTACGTTGTCTCTAAGCTTGAATGTAGGAAAGTTTGATGTTTGATCATCCCCCGAGACATTTAAGGGTATTCCTTTAGGAATCCATCGCAATGGCAATCCGTTTGCCCATCTATTTCACACCCTAGGTGAGTCCCTTAGGCATTTGTCGCAATGGCAATCCATTTGCACATCTATCTCATCATTAAGTCTTTTTTTTATTTAGTTGAACTACATGGTCTTTGCATGTATAATGTAGGCAAGGATAATATATGGATCAACTCTCGAGACCCCTAGGATAGGTCTTTAAGTTAGTCTCTTGGTCAAAATCTCGCAAATGCCAAAAAAATGCAAATATTTGAAAAAACCCAGAATGGTGCATCTGTCTCATCTCACTTTCACCTACAATAATCACCACTCATAATAAATCAATCATCATCTTCATCCTATGGAGAGTCATTTAGAAGAAAATCTAGCACGTTCAAAAGTGAACACCTAATCGTCAAAGTCTCAAGTGTAGGTCAGTAAGCCAACAAGTTGGTCAACTCAGAGTATCAATAGCTTATCATCCAATCAATCTCATCAACACCTGATCACAACATGTCCTAGGAATATGACCTTCTTGTGATGGACATCATCATCAGGCATCACCATAGTTTAGTCTTGGCTAGCGGTATGAAGAACATTAGCTTGTTTTTTTTACTGTATCTATGCTTTGGATTTATCTTATTGTGCTCATCCCAAGGACCTCTTGATGATGTCTAAAACATAAAGACTTGGAGAGAAAGGAATGGGGAAATGATTATTATCTTTTATCTATTGTGCTTGTGGATTGTTCTTATAAAATAACTTCGTCATGCATGCTTTGTTTGGTTTGTAGGGATAGTATTCTAGATGTCTTGTTGACCACATAGGAAGGCTTGCTTTTCTATGTTTTGGTCTGAGATGTTTAGAGTGTTTGAACTATATTTTGAGTAAGGTTTTGTATGTCAAGTGTGAACAAGAATAATCCTATCTGATTGACAAGTCAAATTCCATCACACTAGGTACAACACCATCCTGGTTCTTCATACCTCGATGCATTGTACCTATGTGTATTATCAAACATAAAGTAATTGGCCTTTTAAAAAAAAACCAACTCCTGGTAAGCACGTCATTGTCATCGACTCTAATGGTAATAGCTTGATTCTTCTACTTTCTTTTCACACTAACTTGGTACCATGATAGTTAATCAGATCTTCACTAACCCATCCATCCTGCATCCATAGATCACCAACATAAATGCATATCATATTATATAGATCATATCACATTATTTCATCTTGCATTATCATCATCTTAATTTAGGAGGAATAATATAGATTTTTTATTCGAAGCATCTTAAGAAATCATTGCACTTCATTCATCTCATATCATACATCATCATGATTTTTCATAAGGAAAATAAACAAAAATATCATTATCACTCATAACGCATCACATGAATCATTAGGAGCATAATATAAATCATCTGCATATTACAATTGCACCCATACATTTTCACCATAAATGCATAGAAAAAACACAAAAATAAATACATCCATAAATCACTGCATCATACATCTCATTACATATCATTGCATATAGGATTTAAAATGGATCCATACATCATAAAAGACACATCATAAATAGAATCACCTCATACATATATATATATCATCAATATACAACTATCATGGTACAAAATCAGATGAAGTGTACATATCAAAATACATGATACAATCAGGGCAATAATTGAAGCCCATGAACCAAAAATAGGATAAATGTATGTGATCAAAGACTAGCCCTACTAGTTGCTGCCCTCTCCAACCTGCCTGTCATCGTGATCCTTAGGAGGCCTCATCCCTGTTTGCTAAGAGAAGTCTGGCACTTGGCCTACTATTAGCACCGCTTATCTGTAATGCTGCCGCTAATACTCAGCCTCTCTGACCACCTCTTTGTATTCTTGTAAAGAAATTTACCTACCCTAGGATGAGGTGGCCATGATCTCTAGCTTCCTCTATCGCCTTATCTCCTGATCTCTCTTGAACTTGGTCTAGTCCCTCTCAGCAGTAATTGTCAAAACCTGTTGTCGAGCTTGATCTCTCTTGGCTTTCAAAATCTGTACTTGACCCTGCAAGTGCTAGATCACTGCATCCCTGTGGTTCGGCTACCTTGGTGGTTGTTGATCTGGGACCCCTCTATCCTCGTCTCTAGGCTGATAATCCTACATAGAGATCTCGTGGATCCCTACCCATGGTGGTGTGAGTGCCTGTGGTGGTGTCTACACTAGTGGCGACATGCACTGTGCTTGATCTCTAGGAGGTTTCAAATGTAGAGATGGTCCATCACCATCCCTTTCTCCATCGCCTCTGCCTCCATGACCCTTACCCTTGCCAGTTGACTTGCCTTTGGGCCTCCATCATGGGAGTGCCATCCCTGTAACTATCAATTTGAGAGGAGGCCTAAACCAAGATCTGTATGCCTGGGTCACTCCTGTATCTGTTGGCCCCTGATCATACACCCACAACCTAGACACTAGCTTCTTGAATGAGGAAATTGCCTCTTGTGCTGGGATGGGATGACCTGATGTTGTCTCTCATGTCATATGTGCAAAAATCATGACATAATGATCATCTGGAAAATCTTGAACCTCACCAAATTGATGAGCCATCATATCTAGAAGATATCGCTCTATCATGGTGTGCTCTCTACCCTGCATCCATCTGTCCTACCGAGCAAAGAATAGCTTCTCGTGATCATCATACCATGGGCCTATACCCATCCAGGGTCTCTAAATCAACTCTCTCATCTCATCAAGAACTCGTTGCCAATGGGAAACGCCAGTTGTGCCAGTATGAGTGAGGATTTGCATGCTTAATTAGGATTTCATTTACTTTCTTATTTTTTTCTTCATTTTATTCCTATTTTTAAGTATTTCTAATGAATTTCATGGGGAATCCTTGTTCTTGCTTGCATATTGATCTAATATTGTATTTATTTCTTGTGTTTGTGCAGGTATAGGATTGGGGTTCACAGATCTTGATGAAATTGAGGAAGAACAACAAGAGAGGGACATGAATATAGAAACAAAAAAAATGTAAGAGAGCTATGGGATTAGCCTCATGAAAAATATTAGATTACATAATCATGGATTGCAAAAACACAAAACATGTAAAAAAAGGAAAGATGCTAAAATTGAAGACTGATTATATCCCGTAAATAAGATCATGCTATCCATAATCCACACACTCATTTTAAGGCATTCAAAAAACAAAATAGAGATATAGTCTCCCCACTAAAATACAAGCATACATGGTAACCAATGATTAAATTCCTTTAACATTTCTCTCAAAAACATACGATGATAAAACAATTATCTTTGAGTTAACAAGGATAAGGACAAAACTTATGATTCACATCTAGATGTAGAAGGGTGCTTCACTTGAGTACCCCCCATGTAGCTCTCCTTCATTCCTCTTGTCATTTATATGACCACCAATCTCACCTCAAGCTACTCTTGCAAAAATATATATGTATCATATTCATTACAATTAGTCTAGTTTTCTTGTTTGTACAACCCCCTCCTCCTCCTTCCCTTATAATCACAAAAAGCATGTATCCTTCATAGACAAAACCCTAAAATCTCAATAGTCAAAATGGATATAAATTCAAAACCCCAAAAAATAAACCCAATATAAATTTTCACTACCTTGTCTCACATTTTTTTTTTCTTTAACAGATCCTTGCAAGCTTAATGGCAGATTAAAAATAAATTCTTTTATTGAAACCCCAACTATTACTAAAGCCTTCTTAAAAAGGAGCATCAATCTAGAACACATACATGCAAGGCCTTTCAAGGCTTAAATAGACTAGCCTCTACACTAGACACTTTCCACAAACAAACAAGGGGAATTGCAATATAATACAAAAGAAAATAAAAAACAAAAGTAATTTCTGAACCAAGATGAGCACCATAGACGTTGTTTTGAAGCACAAAAATCTGTTGTTCAAAAAAAATTGAACCTCCATCAATCTGCTGCAATGAAAATCAATCACAATTCCATCAAATCCATGAAATACCAAGGCATAAACATATCCTCATCCTCCTGTTGCTCCTCCCCCTTAAGGATTTGTCAAGCGAGTAAGAGAGCTATGGGAGATGCCTTATCTAAAAGATTTTGAACTTGAGTTTGATATACCATTTAGAGAGCTTGGTTTTCATGGATTTCCTTTAAAATCCTAGAGATGATCTATAGCAATGAAAGGGTTTGAAAAGGAAAAGAGAGCTACACTGGTGACTCAGGAGAAACTTCAGTTTTCTAAAACAAAGTTAATTAGGCTGGTAGACGTGTAGATCATGCCAAAATTTGGTGGAAGAGGAAGATGTAGATCAAGCATTATCGACTTGTTTATAGTTCACTTGAGCAACAAAGAAGAGATGAGTTGCTCTTAAAAAATAGCATTCAATAAGTGCTTTAGACTAAGCATGTACTTAGTTGTTTGCTTTTCCTATTCTTATGCATTCTAAAACTTTAACACTTCCTCTCTTTATCATTATGATATACGCCTTCTAAGTTTGAATAATTCACTATTCATAAAGACAATGACGCCTTTCAATAGTATCGACTAAGTTTCATTTCCTATTTCAACCTTATTGTTCATATATTACTTGTATATGGTTTGGCCTTTAATGTTTAACATAACATATGTATTATTTGGCCCACAATACTTTGTATAGTAGTCATACAAATCAGCCTTCATTTAACTCTCATATATACACATGTATATTTGCATATATACATGTACATATATATATCAATGGGTAGCATGAATTATATCATATATATATATATATGTTTGTATGTATATGTATATATATATTCCTTGATAATCAATTATGTATACATTTGATATTCAAAGCAAGTTTACATTCATATAATAGTGGTATTGAATGTATATACCTTTATGTACATGTATATGTATATATACATATATTAATACATCTATATGGACATTTCCATTTGTCCATCATACGTACATATCGATACATGCATATATATGGATATATGTATATATACACATTCAATTGCACAATCACGCACATACACAATTACCATTGTGTTGATAGGGAATAGATGTGTGGTGTATTTATACATATACACATTCATATCGTATTTTCCATTTGATAGCTCCATGCTCATAAGCAACCCATTCATAAGCGTGCATAGGTACGTCTACTTATGTACCCCTATGTATGTTTTCCTTCATGTGTATGGTCTATTGACTACATGCATATCTATACATATACATACATCCCATGTGTGTTCACCTCATCAATACAAGCATAGTGATATAAGGAAGAACTCATAAGCTCTAAACATATAAACATCATCCAAGAATGCACCCAACGGTAATCAAGCCCCTTACTAATGCAAACACACATACTGCTTGGATGACTTACCAAATCCCAACACAATAAATTGACTCAACCATTCTACTGTGTGTGTGTGTAAGCTCAAATAGGTTGTGTTACTAGTTACCCAACCAAGATCTTCTCTTGAGTGATACTTCCCTTTGCACCTAGAGGATTAAAAATATACCTACATCCAACTAACACATTCCCACAGTAGTCAATTGTTCAAAAAAATATGCATTACACATAATATATCTCCATAGTTAGAGTATCTAATTCAATAACTATCAATTTCTCTTATATACATTTCTTCACATAACATTATTCATAATTCATTGATAACAAAGTGCAAGCACATTTTATTCTCATTAAGAATTCAAATTACATTCATATTTACCCGACATATTAATAGTAAATAGTAAATACGCAATTGGGGTGTAATAATATTGAATAACAAGTACAATAATGTAAAAAAATCAACCATCTTGCAACAATATGGAGCATACTTCCACAAATAGTTTTCCACACACTTTCTTATGTTTGATCTCCCTCAACTCTCCTAAGTTATCCACATCACAAGGGAAAGAGATTAAATATAACACATACTATTGCTAAGAGAGAAAATAGTAAATTATAACATATAATAATAGTAAATGACCAAAAACATAGTGATGATAGTAGCTCCACACAAACCTCAAATCCGATGTCCTATGAATACAATCGTTAAGGAAGAAATATAAGACCATAGAGAGATATTTTAAACCATATAGCATTCTATGCCCTGTACCTATTCCATTAAGAGTAAATTTTGTGACAAGTAAGATCCTCACTTCCAAAAATCCAAATAGAAAAGACTTACCAACATGCAATAGTTCAACCCCAAGTTCAAAACATAGCATCAATAAATCAACATATCAATCAATAAATAAGTATTTAAGCTTATAAAATTAAGGATGATAAAATTAATAACCACTTACATCACCACATTTAGTATTCTCAAAACATCCACCTCACTCCTCAATAAATTCCTCATGAACAAATGTATGTATATGAGAAGTCAAATGAGCCCTCCAAAACTAACATCCATAGTTCAATACTCATTCCATGGTAAACTAAATAATATAATGGAATGCATCTGAGTACTAGGTGGGGAATACCTTTGAGATAATTATTTTTCAAGTGGACCAAAAGTGGGGAATAATATATCTCCTCTTGATATGCGACAAGACACATAGACTTTCTCCATGGACATTCTCCTCATTGGGTCCATGTTGAATTCACATCTAGCTCTAGATGGTGTATCCTTAGTCCTTTTAAAGGAACCTCATTAAAGAGACACAAGTCCAACATATTATCTCCAAAAAAATAAGATATTCTCAACTTCACCCAAATCTAATTAGTAGTAATAGGTACACAATTGATCATCTTGCACTGAAATCAAACTATAATAGTTTGATATCTATAAGTATCCAAGAAAAATGATGAGGGCATACAAATAGTAGCTTACCAAAAAACACTACCAAAAATCCCTCTACATGATTACTAGAGAATCTAAGGACACTACATGATTCCATAGTGTATATCTTCCTCATAAAATATCATATCTCTCTAATGGACAGATTTTCTCCCAAGAGAACCCATATCATGCCAAGACTACATAAAGGAAAAATATAAAGTCCTCCATGGCACAATATCACATCATTACCAAGGTTATCATTTCAAGTGACCTAGAGATACTCTTGTTGTCATGATGAACATAACCTATCTAAAGATCATCCTTGGCCCTTAAACAATCAAAGCACTCAAGTGAAACATTAGGATCTCAAAAAGGGTGGAGTAAAAAAATATTCAAAATAAAATATCCATTGAATGTTCCAACAAAATACAAATACAATTGACCCAAAGTAATTTTATAGGGATTTCATGAACATCCAAAAGTACTACAACATTTTAATCAAAATTACTTCATCCATCCATCTCTATGCCTCATTGCTACACTTCACCAATGGATCATGATGGGAAAAAGACCACCAACACTAGAATCTATAACCCAACATTTTAATAGTCTATAGCCAAACCTTGCTACAAAAAGACACCATTAGTAAATATTAATAACTATAGATATAGAAAATATATATATACAAGCTATATATGCAACCTATCTAGTATAAGAGGCCCATAAAATTGCACGTTTCTTAGATCTTTGTTGGGTGAATATTTTTTAATCACTTAATTTATTACAAAATGGTGATTTTAACCACAACTCTGATGAGATTTAAATCTATCCTCTCATAAAGGGGAGGCTCCCTTCTTACTGCTCACTAAAACAACTAGTAACTAACCTAGATTATGTATACTAAATTTATCCATGGGTGTTACATTCATCCTTTTCTCTTTTTTCAGAAAAAAGAAAAAGAAAAAAAAAAGAGTTGTTTTCCATTAAATAAATTACAATAATACCTCATGATAATTATATCATATAATTCACCACAAAATATTAGAATGAACAATAACAACCAATATCAACTTGATTAAATGAAAGAGTAACCAAAGTGATACCAGTGAGTTTTGGCAACTGAGAAACCCACCAAAGATCAAAGTATTTTGTTGTCTTTAATGATGATTTGTAAGGATGTGGAATGGTGTATCTTACAGCTCAAATACTCCAATATACACCATAAAAGGATTCACAAAACACAACAAATAACTTGCAACCCAAAGTCTTCAAATTATTAACAAAACGTACACGCAAGAACATAAACTTCAAATGTAAAAATGTAGCACAAAGTATACAAAATCAGATTTGAATCCCCTTTTAAATATTTGATATAATGCCACTTATTCAACCATTTATAAGAAAATGTAATTAGAAGGACATAAGAACAATTTCACACATAGAAAAGAAGGTCCAAGACAAAAATTGGATGCAATTCTACTTCTTTTATTGATTGGAATTCGATATGCACATTAAACACAAAGTCTCAATATGTTTTTCAAATGGGCAGCACTTCGCTTCAAAAGATAAAAGGTAACTATTACAAAAGAGATCCCTTATATATATAGAGGAGATCTAAGGGCTAAAATAGGAAAGCTAAAACTAACTTGACTTATTCAACAGTAGAGTTTGATTTGATTTAAAACTTCTTTGTTTTTACATGTAATTGCATACTTACAAAAGACATGTAATATGTCATAAACTAATTACATAAATCAAATGCTTTAAAATAAATTATCTGGAAAGGCACGTTCCTTCATTCTTCACCATCCTTCTCCATGAAGTCTCTGTATTTCTTCAATGCCTCTTGGACTTCTGATTCATCAGGTTCTGGGGTATGTCTAGAGATAGCAAGTACTTGTGTGATTGAGTCTTTGATGGTGATGCAAGCTTTCTTGTTCCTTTCTAAAACCACTTTAAGATTATCCAAAGTGAGTTGAATTTCCACCAATGTGTCGATAGAAGCTATTAAAAAAGCTTCATCTTCAAATTGATTTTGCATCAATGATGTGAATTCCTGGATAACCGTGTTGATGGGAAGGAATTTGTGGTTGTCATCAATCACTTGACATGACAGCTCTTTGATTTTGGTAATAAGGTCTAAAACTTTATCTTCACCCACCTCTTGAGCCTCTTGTAAATCTTTGATTAGATCACTAATGACACTTATCTTATGGTTCATTTTTTCCCTTATATCAATGAACATATCTCAGTTGGGAATTATCCCAGTCTCCACTAGCACATCAAGCTTGAGTTCTTTCATCTTTGTCCAAGCTTCAAGAATTTTCTCCATTTCCTATTGACTTTGAGAAAGTGTGTCAATGGTTTGACACAATTCAGCTTTTACACTTTCCATATTGTCAATTCTCTCCATGAAGGATTTCAGTAGTTGTGTTCCTTGAGACAACATCTTGTCAATCCATTCTTCAAGCCCTACCCCATATATTTGTTTTCTTAACCTTTTGAATAATAGGGTCTTCTATGCTTGTAGCAACAAGCTCAATAGAATCAAAAGATTGAGTAATCTTCTGAATTAAAGAGGTAAGCTATTCAACCTTAGCCTTATGTTGATCTTTGATTTTCTTCTCCTAATCATACTTCTCAATGAGAGAGGCCAATGTTTATTATGCATCCTCTTTTTCACTCTCATGTGTCATTTTTCCTAGTTCTATCCTTGTGATAGAATATTCTAACAAGTCAATGTCTTATGCTACTTTATCCGGGGGAGGTTGTGCAACCTCAACATATTTGTTACTTACTTTATTCACTAGTTCCCTTGAGAGAGTCTTTGGATTTTTTGTAGATTTAGCCTTCACTTGCACCAACTGATCAAAATCAAAGTCATCTAGAGAGACGACTTGCTTCTTTCTCTTTGATGTCTGTGAGGCCGACCAAGGGGGAATGGGAGAAGAACCTTCTCCAGGACCATCCATCATGGTCTAAGAACATGTCATTGAACTTATAATGGTAGTAGTCACAAGTGATGGAGTGTTAGTTAAAATAGCTTCAGGAACTTCCAAACTAGGCATATTTTATATAGTCTCAAAAACAAACTTATCAAAATCAGTTCGAGAAGTTACATCAAAAGAAGGAGATGAAAAACTTGGCAAAGAAGACAATGGACCAAAAAAATTTTCAATGTTATCTCGTGAGCTCTCAAAAATGAACTTAGAAGTAGGGGATGAATGGATAGATTGAACTGAAACAAAAGCTATGACAAAGATGGTAGAAATAGAAGTCAAAGATTGTGTATCTACAATTACAAGAGGGGTACGAGTTGGAACAGTAGAAATAATAGGAGGAGAAGACACAGGGGAATTCTCAAGAGCATCCTTATGTGGAGATTTATATTCTTCTTCATTTTGACCCTCATCTTCTCATTATTCATCTTGAGTTGGTGCTTCCTCCATGACAATAGATGGCCCTTCTGTACTTTTGCTTTGACCCCCTTTCATTATAAATTTGATTTTAGGCTTAGGGGTTTTACTTATACTTGGTGTGTCACATTTATTCTTTGTTCTCAACTCCAACTTATTTCCAACATGCCCCTCAGGTTCTTCTTCCTCAAATTTAGTGTTAAAATATTTCAACCTAGTAATCAGACATTGGTATTAGCAAGAATGACTTGGAATCTTTCTATGATAGATGTCACTTCCTTCTTTGGCAACTAAATAGGAGGAAGAGGTGTTTCAACAAAATTATTCCTCTCATATGATGGATCCAGGATGTCATCTTTATCCTCCATATCCTCTAGAATATCTACTAGACCTAAAATTTACAATCTATTCTAAGATAAGTCGACAATAGTCTAGCTTCCTTATATCCTCCTTAGTCCTGTAGTCTACCCAAATATATTCCACTATGTGTAAATGGGTGTGGCTCTTTATGATTTTCTCTTTCATTCCTATGTACTCAAAGTTATGTCTCCTTCTATATGCTTTCATCATGACCCACTACATCTTTGATTCCATGGCCTTAGCTTTGGGAGATGTAGTTATGGAGTACCTACCTATCATAAGAGAAAACTCAAATCGTGGCTTATGTAATTCAACTTGTCTACTATGCACTACCATGATCTATCTACACAGTTCCATGAGGACTATCTTATCCCTCAGATACGTTGGAATCATATTTAGATATCCGACGAAGCACCCAACTCAAATATACGTCATGAAGGTGTAAAACTGTAGGAACATGCAACCAAATCTATTAACCACTAGCCATGCTTCATCAGACACTCTCGTCTTCTCAAGCTCTCTATCAAACATGTAAAGGTGTGGAGAAAAGAAAGCATCATTGACCCTCTTGAAGTGATGAATACTTTGTTTCAAGGTCAATTTTGAATAGTATTGATAGACTAGAACATGCCTCTTATTACCCTCTGAATCCAAACCTGTAAAGTTCCTCATTGATGCAGCAACATAAACCAAGTATGAAGTCAAATAAAATCTCAATGAGGTGGGTGCCTTCATGAGTTGATCATGAATTACATCACTTATATGTTGACCCCAAAATATCTATTGTTTCCTCTTCCTTATGACATGAATGTATAATTACATCCACTCTTTAAAATTGGGAGAGTTAGGCAATCCTTTTACTGCTGAGAAGAGTAATTAAATCATTTACTTCCTCGATGAAGTCACTATGAGGAAAGCTCTTAGGCCATCTTGAAATATTTGGCCTTGGGTTCTTTAACCATCTTGTATTAATTGCCTTCTTATAATATTTTGGATCCTTATCCTAATGAGCTCGGGTATCCTCAATGGTAAGATCAACATACACATCAATTCTCAAACACTAGAAGATCTTGTCGAAGAATTTTGCATCTAGCCTAATGATCGCATTCCTATTAGGATCCCTAACACTTATAGATTCTTTGTGATAATGGGCTACCACAACTAGAAAAAACATAGGATTGTATGCCTCTACTAGAAATAAAACCACTAATTGAATATTGCTCTCTACCATGTTGATGTGTGACATACCATCCTTGAATCTAAAGGTTGCTTCTTTGTCCTCTTTGCAAATTAAGACATATCAACATGTCCTATCTCTATGTCTTTTATCTCATCAATGTTTGAAGCAATAGAGGTTGTTGCAAAAACCCCTTGATATTTTTACTTTATAGCTTTCTTGCTTGGAGACAAATCAGACATTTGTGGAGTAGCTATATGGAGAGTAAAAATCTTATACCCTTTCAAGAATTCGAGCACAAATTCCTGAAATAACATACAAAGGTAATATAGAAAGAAGTTCATATTTTCCAATGTTAAAGAAAAAATCAAGGTTTTATGCATTGATGGAAAAAAATGAGCTTCTACAAGTGGTTTGATAGATAAGATGCAAAGGTAGAGAAAAATTGAGCTCTTATATGAAATTTTCACTTTGGATGCAGTAGCGTAACTAGGGATTGTACCATAAAAACTACCACAAGGTTCCTATATGAAAGCATAATCACTAGATATGCTTTTCCACTAACTATAGTAAGTGATCAAGAGAAGCACTTTGTTATGAAAGTAATTGTGGATCTTTTACAAAATTTCATGATCACACACAATAGGAGCTCACCATACCATCCACAAGAAACTGGAGCAAGTGAGGCTTTGAATAAGATAATTGGTACAAAAGTTAAAAAAATGTGTGAAGGAAATAGGTATGATTGGGACATTAAAATACTTGTGGTACTTTGGGCCTACCACACATCATACAAGATGAGTACTAAGTTCACACCATTCCAATTGGTATATGGAACTAATGTAGTAATTCCAATGTACTTAATAATCTCCAATATACATATGAAACTAACCTTATGATTGGATGATGGTGCATCCTTAGCACAAAGGATTAAAGAACTAAAAAAATTGGATGAGGATAGGTTCATAGCACTATACAATGAAAAGGTCGAATGCCAATGACAAAAAGTGTGGCATGACAAGAATATCAGCACAAAAAAATTTCAAATAGGGGATTTAGTATTACTTTATGATAATAAATTTAGAAAGAAAGAAAAATTAAAGTTGATATGGCTAGGACCATACTCCATTCATGAAATTACAGACTCAAGGGCAGTGAAATTAAAAAGATTAGATGGAAATCACATCACAAGGTATGTGAATGGAGCAAGACTTAAACACTACCACCTACCAAATGGATAAGAACCATAAAGCCTAAAAAGACACAAACTATATGCTATGTAACATATATAAAATATATTACTAAACAATAAAAATCAAACCATTATTAGCTAAAAACTTCGAATGGCTACAAAAACACATGAAAGCTAATTTAGAAAAGTAACATCAATGCGGCTGCCAAAAGACACAACTATTTAAATCCATCACAACTCCAATCAATTCACCTTGCATTCAAAATCCTTGTGCTATCATATGTGACTCAAGCTCTACTAAAATACCTCATACAAATGAGAACAATGGCAACCCTAACTTTGGTGAATGTAATAGAGAAACCACGACCAAAATACAAGTACCCATTCAAAGCTATGGAGATTGAAAAAGATGGAGCTTTCTCAAGCATTCCCATAGATGTGGTGTACATATAAGATATAAGGAAATACATCAATGAGCCCATAGCTGAGATAAATCACACAGCTAAGGAAAATCATACTCTCTTTGAACCAAATCTCATATCTACCATAGTACCAAGAGGTGGGAAGGAAGCTCTTAGATGGATGGAAATATTACAAAAAATTTCTATGATGAGAACAACTGGGTTAGGTTGGTCTTAATTAGATTCCATGATGAGTTCATCTATCTAGATAAACCATATGACATCACAAGGGAAGCAATTCACACGATAACAAGATTGAGCATGATTGGAGAGGTCTTGAAAAAGGTGGTAAAAATGATGGTGTTACCTAGCTCACGAGTGCAACACTAGACAAGAACAACTTAAGCATTTGAGCTATTACAAACCTTGGAGTACATTATGCAACCATGGGAATTGCATATAATATCTACTACACAAATAGAGAAGACTCTACCACTACCACAATAATTCACATTGCATATCAACTAGTGGTAGAAGGGAAGGATTTTTTATCTCTATGAGGTAATGCAAGAAAAAATTATGGAGAATTTATAGAAAATAAAGACCTCACACTATAATTCTACTATGACACACTCCTCATATTCCAAGTCTTCTATTTCCTTAATGATATTCTGAGATTCAAAGGGAAAGCATGGAAAACACATTTATTGGTAGCTGCTCAAATAAAGATGCACACCTGCCAATTTCGTAACAAGAAAACATACACTGTAACATACTGGGAATTTTTCAAAAACTTCTAGCAACAAATTTAAGCATGGGATCAGATTCTATACGATTCTATAAATTAATAAATCAATACAATCACATTCCTAGTTGATAAGGATTACACATACATGGAAGGAATAGAACCAAGAACGACTTGGATCCTAAAGCTACCCTATGAGATCTCATAGAAAGAGGTAGATGCATAAGAGGAAAAAATATTGAGAAAACCAAAGGATCCCAATGCAAAGATATTTGGAACCTATAAAGAGATAATGGACCATATCTATAAGAAGAATTCCTAGGATAAATTTGAAAAGAATAAGGAGCAACTCCAGAAGTAGTGGGGCATCCCACCAAAAGATATTGCATAACCATCTTCTTTTGTACCATCTCTAATAACATGAACACCTACCACAAGAACGTCTGAGAGGTTTCATGGAGCTACTAATACCCAATATCATCCTCTTAGATGATAGTAACAACTCCAGATGTACATGAGATATGAGAGACCCTAATTCAAATGAGCATGGGGAAGAAGGACCACAAGGCATGGCTAAAATAAGTGGTGAAAAGGAAAATCATCACTTTTATGGAGGAGGATGAGGAGGAGGAAGAAGAAGAAGAAGAAGAAGAGGTAAAAATCCCTCTATAGGAGAAGAAAAAGAAGGAACACACAGTGTAAATTCAATAACCAGAGGTGGTAGAGAAACTGCAATATCCCATAGATGTGATGACAACTACCAACACTATCATCTATTATGGTATTCTTTCACAAGTCTTATCCATGTATGAAGATTTAAACATTGATAATAAAGATAGGAGAATCTAGATTCTAATAATACTATATAAGAAAGTTTGATAAAATCTTAGATGAAGTTATCAAATACTTTCTACAACCTATTGTTGTTGCAATATGTCTATCATAGAGGTAGGGTCTGATCTTACCAAAAATTAGAAGGATCAACTTACAAGAGCTCAAGCACAAGAGCTCTGCACTAAGCAAAGAGTATATACCCTAATGGGGGACAATAGGAGGAGATTACTAGGTTACATGAGGAAACCATAGAAGACATAAAGATACTCCTAGACTCCATTCTAGAAGAGGAAACATACAAGAAACAACCATCATCTTCTCCAAAAACAAGACCACAAAGCATAGATGATCAGGAAGAACAATCATAAGAGATAGAGTAGAAAACTATGTCAATATCACCAATCCAATCCATCAAGGATTTTCTAGTGCAACAAAAGAAACTACAACCAACACCCACTCCTCGACTCATACAAATTCCAGTGATGGGCTTATATGTTAATCTAGAAAATATCTCCCCATTACAAAAGCTACAATTGGGAGATATTTTCCATGCTAGCATGAGGGAAGAGATCCTATAATAGCATGTGGATAATGCAAAGTAATTGGAAGAAGCAGTCCAGAATTTATAGAGCTCCCTCCCATAGATGCAAATGGACCCTTCCCTTCCACTACTACAACAACTCAAATAGCTAGTGGATTGCCTCCAAGTGAACATAAAGGAATAGAAGGAGAAAATAACACAAGAGGCCCAATAAGAGGCATTGAAAAAGAACATGGAAGAGGCTACAAAAATATGTGCAGTAGCCCACTCATAGTTGTAAAAGTAACTAATAAATGTTGAGAGCAACATAGCAGAGGCTAATGTCCTCTATCAATTTTTTCTTCAATGACCTACCTTTACAAAGGCACTCAAAGATCAAATAGCACAGTTAGGGGGCCAAATAAGTCAAGTTTCAGCATCATATGATCCATTGAAAGATATGGATGGAGCAATAAGGGCACACCTAGTGAATACACATACTCAGCTGCAAAAACTACAAGACCAGAGGGAAAGCATAAAGATGCAGGGGAAATAACTTCAAGAAATAGTTGAAATAAAATTGCACATTTATGTGGATTATTGGGAGAGGCCAAATTTTCCGCATGCAACATATTTAGATCCCTAAGACTCTTGCAGAAGCAAAATCCACCCTAATTAACACACAAGGGTACATAGAGGTGATACAACAAGAAAAAAATAGTGGGATACAACACTAGAACAATTGAAGGTAATTTATAAGGACAATCTCTTAGGTAACTAAAGCATGGACCTTAAGGACAAGACATAATTTTTGAATGGGGGATGATGTTGGCAGGATACAAGGCACAAAATAGAACCTATTGCAATCTGCCTATTGAAAGGCACATAATATACTAAGAGAGGGGGTGAATTAGTATATGCAAAAACTTTTTAATTCAACATTAATTACTATTAATAACTTCTCCAAACATGAACTTCAAAACATCAAAGAAATAAGTATTAATTAAGCAACATAGATGCACACATTCACAAAAAGAACACTAGATATTTGTGAAAATCTAGAATGGGAAAAACCATGATGAGAAGACCTGCTTGGAGCTACTATCCTAATCTGACCTCACAAAAATAACAAATCACTTACAATCACGAAGTAGGAACCGACCTACTAGATACACTAGTCCCCAATTATGTTTGTAGACACCAACCTACTAGAGACACCAATCCCCAACATATAGATCTGAACACCAACTCAATAGGAAAGACACAAGTCCTTTCAGATTACATAGATGATTTGGGGATCTTGAAGACTAATTACACAACTTGCACTTGATTTGATCTACCTTAAGACACTCTCCTACATAACATATGATCTTTTGATAATGGCACACAATGATTGGAATGCAACTCCCATTACATCATTTAGATAATCACATTAAAGTCTCTGATTCCATAGCATTCCTACCACACTTGTCATTGAATGAATCCTAGTCATAAATATACATTCCAATAATTAACAATATTTCATGTTACCCAAGAATCTCTTAACACCATTTGTAATTAGCCATGTCGAATAAGGTTAGACCTAAATTCAAATTGATATGAAATGTGTAGTCGGATCAGTCTTAAATCAATTTTGTTGCCACCAATAATATATGGTGTTATGAACTTCCTTTAGAGATATTAAACTATTCCTATTTTATCCACATGCTTCCTCTAGCTAGTGCACACTTCCCTTCTCTAGCACAAAAATTCAAACATTATTCATAGTCAACGAACTAACACAGACGACACTTTGTTACTTATAACTTTCTATCTATTTTAACTCAACCTCTGAAACTCTAGAATCAAATACAACATGAGTAACTTTACTTTAGGTCCAACCCACAAGTCGTAGCATTCAACTACGGCAGAATGCAAAGAAAAGCACTATGACAATATAATATAGTGTATCAAACTATCTCCAACAACTAAAATAGATGTAAGATAATATTTTAAGCATACTACAGGTAGCCTTCTTCACAATTAAGATAACATTAGCATTTTTTAACTGATCATAGTGCTTCCTAATCTCAAAAGCGTTGACATGACATGACAGTAATACTTCTTAATTTCAAAATATCTGACATGACATGATAGTAATACTTCCTAATTTCAAAAGCTCGGACATGACATAAGTAATTACATTTAATTCTCACTAATCTACTGACATCACTCCTTTGACATCAATGAGCTCCTTTGAAATCAATAACATATGTTCAACAAGCACATGTGTGAAGCATCAGGTCAACAAGGGAGATAGGTTAAGGGGTGCCCTATAAGGGTCATGTCTCTATAAGAGACTAAGAATTGATATATGAATGTAATATATAATAGAATATCATAAAGATATAAAAGAGAAGGAACTGCAATGAAAAGTAGAGACTAAGACTTTCTTATGTAATCATTATTTGAATATATATATATATATATAAGGAGTTATGAGGATTCAATGGATTCATGGGTTATGGATGATTATTGTTTATGATTAAGTAATATTTGAGTTACTATTATATAGAGTTCCTTATTTCACTTACTCATTTCTACCACTGTACTCTCTAGGGTATAAATTGACTAGATAAGGGGTACTAGGGTACATATATTCAAACTTTAGTTCCCCATTTCCTCTTTCTAGTTTAGCTACTTCTAGGCTTCCACCTGGTTTCAGCCAAAACTTGTTTGATCAAGTATTTTTCGACCAAAAATCATTTGATGGAAACTATTCAATTGGCCACAAGTGTGACACAAGTTTGTAATTTTACCCATGACTCTTTATATTTCTTATTTAGTTCCATTTTAACTTTGAACAACTTTTGGGAATCTAAGAAGAATAGAGGATTTAGATCTAGTGATTCTTTAAAGTCATCTACTTGATCCATTTTTACTACAGACATTGACACCCTTTTCTTTTAGTTGTATTTAGTTTCAATGTTGATATTTTCCTAAAATTTATGCTAGATTCCTCTAATTAAAGCAGGATTTCCTAAATCATTTAAGCACTTGAATTTTTATTGAAACAATCTATTTTTTCTCTATGGTGCTACAACCAATCCTTTCCTAGGATGGCATCATATGATCTCAAAGAGGTTACATAAAGGTTAACTTATATGGAAAAAGAAGGTATTCTCACTTTAGCTTCAAAAAGACACTACTCTACCCAAGCTCTTCACTAGTTTGCATATTCAACTGACCATGGATTAGCAACATAACCGTCCCACATAGGAATTCTCTTTAACAGTCTAGGAGTTAAAATTTTCAATAGCACATATGCCTATTAGAATTGAATTTGGTATTCCAAATAAAATACTTATAGTCTCAATTGGTGTGATTTGATATTCTTCTTAACAATTTTTCATAGCAACATGGACCCTCTGCTAGGATTTTGTTTGTTGAGAAAATAAAAAATAACTTTTATATTGGTTTCCTTGGATTTTGTGATCCTTATAAAATGCTACTCCTAATGTGAGATGCTAGATAGAAAACTAATAATGCAAGGAAAAGAAGTAAAAAGATAAAAGGGCACCTCAATAAGATTAGCCTAAGAAATGGTGAAACAAAGGAGATGATTTAAACAAATAATGATTTAAGTGTGTTATACCTTTCTTTTGCTGCTCCTTCCTTGGTTGGCCCTTTGATGCTTCAAGAATTGTGTGCTCCTTGGATGGCAATAGGATTGAATGGATGCAAGATGAATTGATGCAATATGGATTGATCATGTGAATGATATAATGGATGAGAGCTTGAATGGCAATTTTGCAAGAGTTTTGTTGCAAAAGACTTAATCCCTAAAATGAGGGAAATGAAGGGATATTTATAGGCTAACTGGAATTCTCTAGAGAATTCAATAGTTGGGATTGATCCAACAAAGATCAAGATGAAGGGCTATGGTGAGTTGACGACTCACAAGCCCTCACATCTTGACATGTGGAAAGTGATATGTCTTAGGGTAGAGTGATGTGGAAATAAGGTGGAAGAGAAGGACAAGAGGTGGAAGGGAAGTGCATGAGGTGGATGAAGGACAAGTACCTTTGAGGTACCTTGGGGGATGAGAAGATTTCCTCAAAAAGGAACTTCTTGTCCCCAAATGAGAATGAAAGAGACTTTTGAGGAATTTTAGAATTCCTCAAAAATCTCCATGGGAAAAGGGGAAGTGTGTGGAGAAAATAAATGTAAATTGTACATTCAATGGAGAGTTTATTGGATAAAAGGAAGTCTCCGAAAAGCTGGAGATTTGTCACATGTGGGTGATGTGACAAGTCTAAGGTTCTAGAAACCTTGGGTAGATGTAAAATGACATGTCACATTTGCATGGGGGATGAGGAAGACCTTGGAAAGACAAAAGTGAATTAAAAATTCACATGGGGAAGGGAGTCCAGGCTAAAAATGGTAAGTGAGAAGGTTGACTAGAAAAGGTAAGCCAAATGTGGTTAATGATTTTGATTAAGGTTGTGCAAACATAGGATTAGGATAATTAATGAGAGATTAGAGGCAAGTGGGAGATTATGGAGGATGTGACACTTAATCAAGATTAAGTGGTGCACATCCTAATCAGAGATTAATTAATTAAATCCAGATTAGAAGAGGGTTATGGAGAATGTGACAAGGAGAGAGAAAAAGGGGAATTAAAAATTATTTTAATCCAAATGGGTTAAATGACCAAATTGATTAATTTTTCATGTTTATTTAATTTAGAGAAAGAAAGGGGATAAGGTAAAGTATTTATTTTATTTAATTACATACTTTATGAACCTTAGGCAAAAAATGAAATAATGATTAAATAAATTATTTAATCACTATTAATAAAATAGATGAATAAAGTAGACGATTTTGATCATATGGAAGTGATCAAATTTGGATGTCTACATTTTTCCCCTCTTAGAAGTACCGTTAGAATAACCGTGCTTTGAAGAAGAGAAAGTGCAGATGACTCAATAGAGGAATTAATCACAAAATGATGCCCCATCGTGGGGAGGAGGACTTGAGCTGTCTGAATTAGCGGAGTAATGGATGAATATGCCCCAATCCAGGGAAGGGTTGATTACGACCGAGAAAATCTGTAAATGTGAAGGGTATGCCCCCTTGAGAAGGTGACGAGGGAAAAGAAGGGTCCCAGGCAATATCTCGATAAGAAGAAATGGATGGTATAGTTGGAAAGAGGGCAAAAAAATTAGACAAGTTTTCCTTTTGAACGAAGTCAATCAGACAAACGGGGTGCAAATGGTGGCCCCGAGAAGAGAAGATATTAATCAGAGGAATAAAAGGGTAAATAAAAGGTAAAAAATACCTTTTAAAAGTTAATATAAGGTAATTTTGAAAATTACCTCACCTCATTTGCACTGTAGCAGTTGAGAGAAGAAGAGAGAGAGAAAATAGATGAGGAGTGAAGATGTTAGGAGATAATGACATCGAGATCATCCACCGGATAGATGAGGTTCGACGGTCGTACAGACAGTAGGATGGGCCCCGCCAGGTAAGCGACAAAACCCCCCATGCATTAAATTGAAATTTTAACGCATTTTGAAATAATTTATTAAAAATGTAAAACATGGATTTTGTGGGCGGGAAAAAATGAAGAAATGGGTAGGAAACAGATTTGAAAAAATTTCAAAGCAATGAAAGTTTTCAAGGGGGGGGGGAAGAAAAACGTTGTCGGGGGGTGTATACGCCCCTTGACGGGCGAGTCTGCCTCAGCCGCGGGTGGAGGCGCCCCACTGCGAGGCAAGTATGCCCCACTACGGGGGTGGGTTTGCCCCACGGCGGGGTGGATAGCACCGCCTCGACCAGTGGCGACGGCGCCTCGGCCAAGCCAGGGGGGGCAGAGACACCCCACTGCAAGGCGAGCCTGCCCCAGCCGGGGGCGGTTCCATCTTGCTGCGGGGTGGACTGGCGCCGTTGCGACTAGTGCCACCATCGCCTCGGTGGTGCCACCTAGTGTGGGCGGGCCATGGTGGGGGTGCCACCCGGGGCGGGTCCGCCCCGCTACAGGGGGCGAATACGCCCCAGTCGGCTGAGGGCGGATACGCCTCGGCCGACCGAGGGTGCATACACCTCACTGCAGGGGGCAGATCCACCCCATCTGGCCAAGGGAGGATACGCCCCGACCGGCCGAGGGTGCATACGCCCCACTACAAGGAGCGGATCCGACCTAGCAAGCCGCAGATGGGTCTGCCCCAGCAAGTCGAGGGTGGGTACACCTCGCTGCATGGGCAAAAGAAGGAGAAGAAGAGAAAACAGAGAGAGAGAAAAACTGGGAGGAAGAGGATTCTTGGGACGAAAAGTTTTTAATAAAAGAGAAAAAAAATTGCAGGATTTTGGTAGAGTGCAACCTCACAAGCGGAGGCCGAAGGCGTTGGCGTCAGCGATTGAGGCGATGATTGGAGCGGATCATGCAACTTAGGAGCGGGCAAGGTTAATACACTTGGTGCAGTTTCCTGAGATGAGGGCTCATCGGGCTATGTTGACAGCCCTAATAGAGAGGTGGAGCTCGGCCACGTCGACGTTTCATTTGCCGACTGGAGAGATGACGGTGACACTGGAGGATGTGTGGCGGATCCTGAGGTTACCGATAGTAGGACGGTTAGTGTGTGAGGAGGAGTTGAGAGGAGATCAGTTAGATGAGGTCATTCTGGTGTTATTTGGGCAAGATGACTTGTCGATAGAGAGGGGGGGTTGGATGTAGACAGATGCATGTCCCTGGGGGTTGCCGGCATTACCACTGTTTCTATGTTGCTTGATCAGCAGGATTCTGTTGCTAGACCGGAGTAGGCGTTTCTACAGCCTACGGTACATGGGGGTGATTCGGCATATTGTCGAGTGGGGTGATGGGCAATTTTTTTGGGGGTCATGTGTATTGACCCAGTTATATCAGGACATGCAATTGATTTGCTATCGGGGGGTGCAGAGCTTGACGCACTGGATGCTACTACAGGTATGGGGATGGACGCACATTGTGGTGATGAGGACCATAGTGATCAGGGGAGGAGACTTGGATAAGAGAGAGCCATTAGCATGGAAATTTGGGGTAGCCAGGGGCTGCATCCTATGGTATGAGACACAGGGAGAGGCGGAGTGGTGGAGGAGAGCTTTTGATGATTTATAAAGGGAAGACATTATATGGTGGCCATACATGTTTTGACGGTTTAGAGGATGAAGGACTGAGGAGGAGACACAGGGAGGGTTCTTTATGTGTAGATGTTATCTGATTTAGAGCCCAAGGCATATCGTGGAGATGCATCGGCCAGACCGAGTGGCGCGACAATTCGGGTTTGTGCAGGACATTTGAGGAGTGTCGGTTATGTTTCGTCGGCTTACTAGAGAGGTACCCTGGGGGGCGGCGTTGTCAGCGAGGTGTGTGAAGGAGACGTGGGTGATGGTAGGTGGGGTGACCTATCTAGGGAGGTGGGAGGGTCTAGAGGATGCTGAAGTGACAGATCGATATGATCGGTGGTTTCATAACCATCGATAGGAGAGGGTGACACCGGAGGTGCTAGCCGTGGGAGCCATAGAGGGGGGTCCAGAAGATAAGCAGGAGGAGGGATAGGAGGAGGAGCCAGAGTAGGGAAGACAAGAAAATGAGGGATATGAGAGTGGTGGTGTGGAGGAAGGTGTCATGGGAGATCAGCCGGTGAGGAGGGGTAGAGTCAGGAGAAGTCGACAGCCGAGGAGGGTGAGGAGAGCTGTGGTGGAGGTAGGTGAGGAGGTAGAGGAGAGGGGGGCAGGAGGAGCGGATGGGGGAGAGGAGATAGAGGTGGTGAGATTGGAGAGCAAGCCAGAGGTGGAGATGCTTCAGGTGGTGGAGGGGAGGGTGGCTCAGCCCAGGATTGGCGGTAGAGTGCGACGGAGGCGGGTGTAGGTGAGAGCGGAGTAGGAGGAAGGGAGAGCCCTAGAGCCGCAGACGGATGTGAGAGTTTGAGATCCATAGGAGGAGGTAGAGAGGGTGATGGATGTTAGAGGCCAGAGAGTAGTCGACAGAGGAGAGTCCAACCAGTTAAGCAGGAGTTGAGGAGACTGATGAGGGTGGGGAGGAGAGGACAGTCGCGGCAGATTCGGATGATGAGTCGGGCAAAGCCAATGTAGGAGGAGAGCGGGGGGAAGGCGATGGACCTAGATGTATAGGTGATAGAGCCCTTAGCCATAGTACCAGCAGCTACAGTAGATAATTTGGTGGTGGTACTGAGAGGGGCCCAAGCGAGGATATCTGTGCTAGAGGAGAAGTTGAGGAGGGCAGAGGTGGAGGTCGAGAGGGTGAAGGAGATAGAGATGATAGTGTTTGATCGCATTGTGGGGCAATTGATGACCAATATTTGGGTGGCTTAGAGGGAGAGAGCACGGGGGAGCTGGCTTAGGTGACATGGGATCGAGACAGGCTAGAGGCAGCAACGACAGTTGCTCTAATGCAAGGTCAGCTGGAGTCAGCAGGAGGGGGGGAGATGGAGGGACTGAGACTTCAGGTGGTAGGATTTCAGGAGGAGAGGACAACACTGTAGGAGAGGGTATCTTCAGCAAAGGCATCTGTAGAGGAGATGAGGGCGAGACTTGAGGCTGTAGAGGTCAGACTAGAGACGGTGCAGCGGGAGAGAGAGAGTGCACAGGGATAGGTGCAGACTCGTCAGGGGGAGAGGGACAATGTACAGATATAGATGTAGGTATTACAGGGGGATATGGATAGTTTATGGAGACAGGTTGAGATCTTGCAGTTCCAGAAGGACTCAATAGTGGGCCGAGTAGAGAATGCCGAGATGGATATATCACAGATGCAGGCATGTCGAGGGCAGGGTGATGACATAGTGCTAGAGATTGTCCGGGCAGAGAGGGAGAGGTTCGCGGAGCAGATATGACTATTGACAGTGGCATAGGAGGCATGGGAGCAGGAGCAACGGGCCATGAGCAGAGAGCGGGATAGGTATAGGCATAAGCGGAATGCCGCTCGGTACGAGGCTGGGCAGAGAGATGATTACATGCAAGAGGCAGCATACTGGAGGTGTGCATATGAGTAGGCAGTACCAGATCCGGTGCAGCGTTCAGTGCAGTATGTTAGACAGACACCCCAGATGCTGGCACCATCCCAGTCTTTAGGGACACAAACTAGAGGATACAGTGATTTTCAGCTGACTCCCTCTCAGTTTGGGACCCCAGGGCACAAGTCTTAGGGGACCCCGACATACAGGGGACCAGTACCGAAGTCTCCTCAGAGGTCGGGTGTGGGCAGCTCAGGACAGGCAGAGGACAGGTGACAGCATACAGGGGCTTTTGATGGGTACCAGATGGTAGTGTAGTGCATATTTTCAGATGCACTTTATTTTGAGCATGATATGGAGGCGAGTATGTGGTGACTACATTTTGGATATGGACATTGTATTATTATGATGATGATATGTGAGGGTCCCCCATTGATATTATGCCACACATTTTGGTGATGTATGGTATGCATATGATGTTTTATTGATGTTCCTATGATAGCTAATGTATGTTATGCATATGTATATGATGTGTTTGTGGTGATATGGATGTTGTTTTATGATGTGAATGTTTTACTTATGCATGTGTGATTATGAATAATGTTAATGATGATGTAAATAATATGGGCCTATGAATGATGTAATTTGGGTAAATGAACTTAATGAATGTATGCAATATGAATAAATGGATGGATGTGTAAATGGATAAATGGATTTAATGAATGCAAGTAAAATAGATAAATGGATGGATGTAAAATGAATAAATGTAAAATGGATAAATGAATTTAATGAATGTATGCAAAATGGATAAATGGATGGATGTAAAATGGATAAATGAATTTAATGAATGTATGCAAAAAGGATAAATGGATGGATGTGTAAATGGATAAATGGATTTAATGAATGCATGTAAAATGGATAAATGGATGGATGTAAAATGGATAAATGAATCTAATGAATGTATGCAAAATGGATAAATGGATGGATGTAAAATGGATAAATGAATTTAATGAATGTATATAAAATGGATAAATGGATGGATGTGTCAATGGATAAATGGATTTAATGAATGCATGTAAAATGGATAAATGGATGGATGTAAAATGGATAAATGAATTTAATGAATGTATTCAAAATGGATAAATGGATTTAATGAATATAGACATAAGTATCAATGGGTAGGTGTTATGTGGAGGGTGTGTAAGGTGTAGTACCTATCAAAGACCGTAAGGATCCCGAGAAGAAAAGTTCGTAAGAGTGAATGAGAGTTTGCACAACCAAAATCACAAGTCATAGACGTATGGGTAAGATAGGATGAGGGGGGGATATGCAATGAGATGAAATGTAACATGAATGCAATTTGCCATCCTTTAGAGCACTGATTTTTGCTATAGCATAAGACATCGAGCGTCAGGGTATGTAAACCAAGACGGATTAATTTTGAATGCATAACACAAACACGACAAATAAGAAGGATATCCCAATACCCCAAAGTCACGATGATTTTGGTCGGGCCAGGTATTGGGATAACCACAAGCACAAAGAGATGCCCCCACATAACACAAGGTCTAAAAGGACTCCCGGTGGGTACCATGTGGGGCATCCTAGTAGATATCAACAAAAGTCAAGAGATGTCCCTATGTTAACTAGGCAAAATACACCACAATATGAAGGATTATGGCGATCTTGACTAGTGATTATAGAGATCTCAAATGATAAACAAAATCCAAAAGTACCAAAAGATCCTAATCCATTACAAGCATCCATTGCCATAAGATCCCAAGGATGGATGGGGTTGATGTGGTCTATTAGGAAGGATGCATCCTGTTAAGACCAATGATGGATACTAAGCTAAAGTGACCTAGATGACGCAGGATGATTGTCATTGGGCAGATTTCTTGATATGAGCAGATCTTGTTTGTGAAGAATCGGCGATGATAGGGACATACTTGACAACAAGACAACAAGAGGATGGGACACAACCTAAAGACCTAGGGGCTAGACGGTTGATGAAAATATCAACCTTGCCTACGTGAAAGTGCAGAGCCCTCATAGTTTAGGAAAAGACCATGATAAAAGAGCGAAAAGTGGACTGATGGAAAATGATGGATGACAAAGACAAACACAAGCCCCGGGGGCAAATCAAAAGATCAACCTTGCCTACGTGCAAGTGCAAGGGCAACGTAGTTCGGATACGACAAAAGACCGAGGATGGATAAGATTGAAAAGTGGACCGTGAGGACAGATGATGAAGGACAGAATGCCTCGAGGGTCGATCCAAAGATTAGCCTTGCCTACGTGCAAGTGCAGAGGCATCGTAGTTCAAGAGGGGATGATGATAAAAATGGAAAGAGGGTGATGATGATAGGAGATGGAGGGTGAAGACACGAAAAAGCCCCGGGGGAAAAACAAAAGATAAACCTTGCCTATGTGCAAGCGCAGAAGCAACGTAGTTCACAATGAGAGCTAGATGGAGTCGACCACGAAGAGTGAGCCTAGATGAAGACAAACACAACAATGAGGTGACACAAGCTCAGATTAGGATAATAAGCTCAAGATTGTAGATAGTGAATGGTGGTCGTCCAATGCTCAACCTTAATATACCAAGCAACGAGGTGATGCAAGCGGATGGAAGGATATGGGGATTGAGGAGTCGGCAGGTAAGCCATAGAGTAACCAGGACGCGATGTAGATAATGATTCAGCCCTATACGAGAGGCACCTATTGCCAGGTTTTCACCAATCGTATGTATCCAAGGCACCACGCAGGGGTGGTTTTCACCATAGGACGAATTATTTCTCTTTACTATTTTGGATTTTTGGATTTTTTAAATTTTTTTGTATGTTTGACTTTTACCAGGAAGGATACCCTAGTTGATCTAAGTGTAGAACTTCTTCAGATGCATGATGTTGATGGGTTCCTCCAAGGGCTCACCTTCAGGGGTGGAGAGCCTGTACGCACTAGAACCATACTTCGAGGTGATGACATAAGGGCCCAACCAGTTTGCTTCAAACTTACCCTTTTTCTCTCAGTCTTGCTGATTTCACTGATTTTCTTTTAGGACCAAATCGCCAACCTCAAATTGGTGAGGGCGGACTATCTTATTGTAGCTCCTTTTGAGTCGATGTTGATAAGCTTGCAAATGGTTATAAGCCTTGACCCATTTTTCATCCAGCAATTCCAAATGTGCCAAGCATGCCACTCAGGTGTCTTTGTCAGTGATGAGATTCTTGAGGGAGATGCAGAGTGAAGGGATTTCAACTTTGATTGGCAAGATAGCTTCAACACCATAGGCAAGAGAATATGGAGTGGCTCCAGTAGGGGTGCGGATGGATGTACAGTATGCCTAAAGAGCAGGATGGATATGGAGGTGCCAATCACATCCAGTGCTATTGACCATCTTCTTAATGATTTTGATCCATGTTTTATTTGTTCCTTCTGCCTACCCATTACCTTGGGGGTAATAGGGAGTGGACCAACGATGTTGGATATGATATGTGTCACAAAGGGATTTCATACACTTATTTTTGAATGGTTTTCCATTGTCGGTGATGATGGCAGAGGGGATACCATACCTGTAGAGGATATGGTAGAGGATGAACTTAGAGATTGGAACACCAATGATTTGAGTGAGTGGAATGGCTTCCACCCACTTGGTGAAGTATTCAGTGGTTGTGATGATATAGGTGTGTCCATCAGAAGATGGAGGGTAGATCTTACCAATCAAGTTGAAACCCCATTGTGAAAACGGCCAAGGTGTCATGATGGGTTGGAGGTCTTGTGCTGGAGCGTGAATGAGATCTGCATGTTGTTAACATGGAAGACACTTTTTGACATACTCACAAGCATCCTGTTCCATTGTGGGCCAATAATATCCTACTCTGAGAATCTATTTGGCTAGGGCCATACCGTTAGAATGGGTGCCACAAATACCGCTATGCACTTCCGTTAATGACGTGCAAGATTCAGTTTCATCTAAATAATGGAGGAGAGTTCCATCATATCCACGTCAATAAAGTGTATCACTAATGATGGTGTAACAGGCAGTGTGTTGCATAAATGACTTGTGTTGGTTTCTCGTGAGGTCAGGCTGGAGGGTGTTGTCATGAATATAGGTGTAAATGTCGTGGTACCAAGGGGATTCAGGACCTACAATAGCACACACCATGTCACTTTCAGGGATATCGTACGCTGGGATTAGGAGTTGCTCAATAAGGAACTAACAATTTGTGCAATCTTTTGGAATCTCGAGGAGAGAACCAATGGTAGCCATAGCATCTACTGCCTTATTCTAGAGTCTCGAGATCTGCTCAAATTGGATGGTAGTGAAATATTTCTTGAAGTTGTCCACCATTTGTTTGTAAGGCAACAACTTTTCATCTTTTGTTAGAAACTCATCGTTGACCTGTTTTATGACTAATTGGGAGTCACCAAAAACTTGCAAATGAGTGATGTGCCATTGAACTGCAATTTTGAGGTCGATGAGAAGGGCTTCATATTCAGAGATATTGTTGGTGCAGGGAAAAGCCAACCTGAATGATTTTGGTATATAGTTGCCTTGGGGGGTGATAAGCAAGATTCCTGCCCTCGATCCATTATGAGTGTGTGATCCATCAAAGTATAGTGTCCAGGTGGTGGCTTCTGAGACCGCAAATACTCCTTCATCTGGAAATTCAGTTTCTATGGGATAAGCATCCACTAACGGGGCATCTGCCAACTGATCTGCTATGAATTTCCTTTAATGGCCTTTCTATCCACATATTCTATGTCAAACTCACTGGGGAGCATGATCCATTTAGCCATTCGACCAATCAGGACTATCTTGGATAGCAGGTACTTGAGGGGGTCGACTTTGGATATCAATTTTATGGGATAGCTAAGCATATAGTGGTGTAGCTTTTGTGTGTTGAAGACCACAACAAGATATGCCTTTTCCATTGGTGAATAATTGAGTTCATAACCGACCAATGTACGGCTAATGTAATAGATCGCCCGTTCCCTTGAGGAGTCATCATGTTGTGCCAATAGTGCCTCCAATGCAACTGATGTGGCAGATATGTACAACAAGAGGGGTTTTCTAGGGATAGGTGGCATCAAGATCGGCGGGTGAGCCAAGTATCCTTTGATCATGTCAAAACCCAACTGACACTGTTGATTCCACTTTAAGCTGGTGTCTTTCTTGAGAAGGTAGGTGAATGACTAACATTTATCCGCAACCTAGGCAATAAATCGACGGATGGATTGCAGCTTCCCTTGGAGGCTCCTTAATTGTTTCAGGTTTCTCGATGGAGGCATATCCATGATAGCTTTCACTTTAGCTGGGTCAACCTCGATGCCTCTTCATGAAACTATGAAGCCCAATAATTTTCCTAATGTGACACCAAACACACACTTTTTTGGATTCAGTCGAAGCTTGTACTGTTCTAAGCGCTTGAAGATCCACTTCAGAATGGCAGGGTGTTCTTCTCTGGTTCCAGATTTTGCCAGTAAGTCATCAACATAGTCTTCCATGATGATGTGGATGAGGTCATGGGATATAACAATCATTGTCCATTGATATGTTGCCCCTACATTTTTGAGACCAAAGGGCATGACATTGTAACAGAAAGTACCCAAAGGTGTCGTAAAAGCTGTTTTATGTTGATCTTCGGGGGCGATCCGGATCTGTTTGTAGCCAAAGAAGCCATCCATGAGGGATAACATCTCGTGTCCTACAGTGATGTCGACTAACATGTCAATGTTAGACAAGGGGAAGTCATCTTTTAGGAAAGCTTTGTTAAGATCTCAGAAATCCGTACAAATCCTGATGTCTCCATTGGGTTTAGCAACAGGTACAATGTTGGAGATCCAATCAGAGTAATCAATGGGCCTGATCAAACCAACATCCAGTAATTTTTCCAATTTTTTCCTAACCAATAATGCCACTTGTGGGTGCATCTTTCGGAGCTTCTGCTTGACAGGTTTAGCCTCAAAAATGTGATCCAGAAATGTGTCATAATAAAATGCTACTCCTAATGTGAGATGCTATATAGAAAACTAATAATGCAAGGAAAAGAAGTAACAAGATAAAAGGGCACCTCAATAAGATTAGCTTGAGAAATGGTGAAACAAAGGAGATGATTTAAAAAAATAATGATTTAAGTGTGTTATACCTTTCCTTTGCTGCTCCTTCCTTGGTTGGCCCTTTGATGCTTCAAGAATTGTGTGCTCCTTGGATGGCAATAGGATTGAATGGATGCAAGATGAATTGATGCAATATGGATTGATCATGTGAGTGCTATAATGGATGAGAGCTTGAATGGAAATTTTGCAAGAGTTTTGTTGCAAAAGACTTGATCCCTAAAATGAGGGAAATGAAGGGATATTTATAGGCTAATTGAAATTCTCTAGAGAATTCAACGGTTGGGATTGATCCAACAAAGATCAAGATGAAGGGCTATGGTGAGTTGAAGACTCACAAGCCCTCACATCTTGACATGTGGAAGGTGATATGTGTTAGGGTGGAAGAGAAGGACAAGAGGTGGAAGGGAAGTACATGAGGTGGATGAAGGACAAGTACCTTTGAGGTACCTTGGGGGATGAGAAGATTTCCTCAAAAAGGAACTTCTTGTCCCCAAATGAGAATGAAAGAGACTTTTAAGGAATTTTAGAATTTCTCAAAAATCTCCATGGGAAAGGGGAAGTGTGTGGGGAAAATAAATGTAAATTAAAAATTTACATTCAATGGAGAGTTTATTGGATAAAAGGAGGTCTCCAAAAAGCTGGAGATTTGTCACATGTGGGTGATGTGACAAGTCCAAGGTTCTAGAAGCCTTGAGCACATGTAAAATGGCATGTCACATTTGCATGGGGGATGAGGAAGACCTTGGAAAGACAAAAGTGAATTAAAAATTCACATGGGGAAGAGAGGAACCTTGGTTAAATAAATGTGAATTAAAAATTCACATGGGGAAGGGAGTCCAGACTAAAAATGGTAAGTGAGAAAGTTGACCGGAAAAGGTAAGCCAAATGTGGTTAATGATTTTGATTAAGGTTGTGCAAACACAGGATTAGGATAATAAATGAGAGATTAGAGGCAAGTGGGAGATTATGGAGGATGTGACACTTAATCAAGATTAAGTGGTGCACATCCTAATCATAGATTAATTAATTTAATCCGGATTAGAAGAGGGTTATGGAGAATGTGACAAGGAGAGAGAGAAAAAGGGGAATTAAAAATTGATTTTAATCCAAATGGGTTAAATGACCAAATTAAATAATTTTTCATGTTTATTTAATTTAGAGAAGGAAAGGCGATAAGGTAAAGTATTTATTTTATTTAATTACATACTTTAGGAACCTTAGGCAGAAAATGAAATAATGATTAAATAAATTATTTAATCACTATTAATAAAATAGATGAATAAAGTAGACGATTTTGATCATATGGAAGTGATCAAATTTGGATGTCTACATTTTTCCCCTCTTAGAAGTACGATTAGAATAACCGTGCTTCGAAGAAGAGAAAGTGCATATGACTCAATAGAAGAATTAATCAGAAAATGATGCTCCTACATTTTTGAGACCAAGGTGTCGTAAAAGCTGTTTTATGTTGATCTTTGGGGGCGATCCGGATCTGATTGTAGCCAGAGAAGCCATCCATGAGGGATAGCATCTTGTGTCCTGCAGTGATGTCGACTAACATTTCGATGTTAGGCAAGGGGAAGTCATCTTTTGGGCAAGCTTTGTTAAGATCTTGGAAATCCGTACAAATCCTAATCTCTCCATTGGGTTTAGCAACAGGTACTATGTTGGAGATCCAATCAAAGTAATCAATGGGCCTGATAAAACTAGCATCCAGTAATTTTTCTAGTTCTTTCTTAACCAATAATGCCACTTGTGGGCGCATCTTTTGGAGCTTCTGCTTGACAGGTTTAGCCTCTGGACGGACATCCAAATGATGTACAACAAGATTGGGATCCAGGCTGGGTATATCAGAGTAAGCCCAGGCAAAGTTGATAACCCCTTCATGGAGAATTCAAACAATGGTGATATATTCTGCTTCAGATAAAGACTTGGCCACATTGGTGATCCTTGGAGTTTCTTCTATCCCCAAATTCACCTCTTGTGTTTCTTCAATGAGAATCGAAGATTGCTCAGATAGTTGTGTTCCTACAAGGGGAAGATGAACGTCCCCATCTTCCAGTGCCGTACCAAGGTTTTCACTATTAGATACATCCTTTGTTTTTACTTTTTCATAGTCAAAAAGTGCCTCAGTGAGGTTTTCACTTGATGACCCATTTTTCTTTTGTTTCTTTTTATTTTTGCAATTAGGGCGTTCATCTTCCCTCAATCCCATTAGATGTATGTATGTATCCTCTGAAGGAAATGTGCCGACTGGTGCGCTACCTTGTAGGTCATGATCGATAAGCTCAGGATATTTAAGGGATAAGGTTATGGTACAGACGGATAAACATTCAAACATGGTGGGGAGGTCAATGTGATCCAGATCATCGTATGCTTGTATGATGGACTCTTCCTCCGGTATGTTTTCAAGGGAACCGTTGTCGACACTAACATTGTTAGAAGTGCTAGCAGATGTTGTAGGACCCTTCTGTATAGTATCATAGCCCAAGCCCAAATTCCTTGGTCGGATGGTAGTTGCTTTGATGGGCAGATGTCTTCCTTGTTCTTCTACGCCAAGGCCTTCGCCTTGGTAATGGAAATTTTCAATGAATTTGGAGGCATGTGGATAGACTTCACGAAAGTACTCAATAAGGGGACGTCGTGGTTCAGGTTCCTCCCAATAAACCCATCAACTGATATCATCGTCCATTAGATCCTGGAGGGATCCCAAATTATTGAATGTTGTGGACCCCACATTCTTGGAAGTGAGTGTGAGCATCTTTTCTTCTACTTTTGGTAGTGGCAGAATTGGTTACCCATATGTGTGGGGTGAAGGTGGCATGGTTGCCACATTGAGCATGGTATGCATCTCGTAGTTGCCACATCCCTTATTGATGATCTGGACCTTGGTGACGATGGAAGCAGGTGTGGATGATGGTGGGGATGAAGTGTTTAGGGTATTAGTAGATGGGATAGGATCGGATGTCGGGGGTGCCCCCATTTTGACACCTGGGCAATAATGCGAATGTGGAAAAGAGGCTTCCAAGGCACGACAATATTCAAAGGGTTGAGTGTCGGCTTGTATGGTGACTTCCATTCCTTGAAATGGGACTTTTAGGCATTGGTGATAGGTGGAAGGTATGACCTACATAGAATGAATCCATGGACAGCCAAGAAGGATGTTGTATGGGAGTTCAAGGTCTAGAACATGGCACATAGTGTATTGTACAATGGGGCCCACTTGTATAGGGAGGAAAATAATGCCTTCAGAATCTCGCTCTGCATTATCATAGGCCTTGATGGTGATCACTTGATTTCTCAAATCAGCTTGGGTGTATCCAACCTATTGTATGAACTTTAATGTACAGAGATTTAGGGCTGAACCATTATCTACTAGTACCATTTTTACTTTTTGATAGTTGACACCGACCTCAAGATGGAGGGGGTGGTTGTGGTTCGAATCAAGATGTGGCATGTCCTTTTGGCTAAAGGCTAGCTGATAGGTCGATGAAAGATTGCCTACCAATGCTTGAAATTGGGTAGGGTCAATATTATCAGGCACTTGTGTGCTTTGCAAAGCCTTAGTTAAGATATCTTGATGTATGGGAGATGACTTAAGCAAATCCAAAATGGATATTTGGGTTGTAGTTTTACCTAGATGGTTTAGGATGTTATATTGGGAATTGGTGGATGGTCATTGGGTGGATGGAGATGCTATTGGGACCGTGATGCGGATTTTCCGAGTAGTAATAGCACATTGTGGATCTTTTCCCTTAACATATATCATGGATACATGTGGCTCCACTTGTTCTACATATGAAACCACACCTTGATAATTATGTGGTACACTTTTGTAGCTGATGTTATTGGTATTGTTTCCTAACTAGTTATTATTGCTAGGTCTAGGATTTGAGTTTGATGTACTAGGACCCTGGTTATGATTAGGAAAGGCGTTTTGGTATATTTGTAATTGAGCATTGGATGAGGATGCTGCATTAGCATCTACATGTATTTCACCTCGATCAATGAGACCTTGGATGCAGGTTTTTAAGCCTTGACATTTGTCCAATGTATGTCCCTTAATTTTGTGAAACTCACAGTATTCATTGTCTTTAAACCAAGCAGGCTTGGGTTTGGATGTATCGAGGGGTTTGGTGATAGGATATGTTATGGGGTAATTGGCTTGAAGAAGCTTATTAAACACCGTGCTAAGGGGTTCTCCCAACTGAGTGAACTATTGTTTATTCACCCCTTGGTTATTTTGATTGGCTTGTTGTCGTGGTGCCCCTTGGGGGACAGATATGGCATTCTGAACTAAGGGTTGTTGCGGATGAGGATATCTTTGCATGGTGTTGGCCACTTGGACATGTTTGGTGTCAGTGACACCATCATTGATAGCATTTTTATTTCTATTCCAATAACGAGGTTTATCCCCAAAGGATTTCTCTCTATCAGAATTGAAATGTTTGACTTGTCCTCTTGCGATAAGGGCTCGTTCTAAGATGGGGCCTTTTTCCACAAGTCCTACAAAGGTAGTGATACAGTGGAGTTGGAAATTATGTGCCATATCCGGGTGGGATTTTTCGATAAACAACGTAACCATGTCTTTTTCTGTTGGTGGAGATCTGATCCTACTAGCCAAGGCACGCCATCTTTGCAAGTAGCTTGCAAAGGTCTCTCCGTCACGTTGTTTTTCTTTGAGGAGATCAAGTGTGTCAATATCTTTCTCTAAGTTAAAAGAGAAATGAGAGAAAAACTGTTCAGATAGTTGTGCGAAGGTTTTGATAGATCCCTTTTCCAGACCCATAAACCAGTTGAGGGCGACCCCTTGTAGACTTTTAGGGAAAAGTCGGATAAGGTAATTACCATTGTGCATAACCTCTTGGAAATGAGAATAAAACTCTTGAAGGTGAGCTTTAGGATCCTTGGTTCCTTTGTATTTGTCAAATTTGGGTATCTCGAAGTGTTTAGGAAAAGGAATCAAGGAAATGGAGGGATCAAATGGATAAGGGCATATGTCTTCAAACTTGAAGGATTGTTTTCCTGTTCCAGCTTGTAAGTCCTTTAATACGGCTTTTACTTCTTCCAAGTCTTTATTGACAGGAGTCATGGGAGTCAAAGTGGATTGAGTGTATGGATAATGTTGTGGGTATGATGAGGATGGCCCTACCATTGTTGGATCATAGACGGGTTGGGTCGGATATGAGTGCATTGGTTGATTATAGGTGGTTTGATAATTGGATGATTGATTGTATTAGGTGGGAGCCATTTGTTGTTGATAGTAGGAAACAAGAGAGGGGTTTTGTTGCTACATAGCATTTTGGTAATGCGTAGAGGTAAGGCCTCTTTGTGGATGTGATGATGATTGTTGATAATAAGAAGTGTAGGTTGCCGCCTATTGGTGAGTTTGTTTTTGTTGCAAGTGGGGTGGATAGGATTGGTATTTTGGTCCAATGGTGGGTTGTTGTGTGGCATATGGGTATGGATTTGATGTTTGTTGATGGGGATTATGTTGAGGTTGTGAAAGATTGATGTAAGGTGGCGGTTGCGTATGTGTTTGGTTTTGCACATTCTGATGAGGATTCGTATGGGATGGAATAGTGTATGTGCTAGTGGGATGATAGAGGTATTTGGTAAGCGGCTTATGGTGTGTTTGCGTAGGGATGTGCACATGTTGTTGTGGAGGTTGTTGTTGTTGTTGATGAGGTGGATGAGATAAGATTTGTTGTTGTTGAGATGGGTGAGATAATATTTGTTGTTGTTGAGATGGGTGAGATAATATTTGTTGTTGTTGAGATGGGTGAGATGTGTTCTTGTTGTTGAGATGTATGTTTCACCACTTGATGTGATGGTTTTGTGAGAATGGAAGGGTGTTGTGGATGTTGTGGATGCAAGTGTTGAGATGAAGCTATAATAGTAGCAACATGTTGTGGCGGTGCTGGTAGTGTGGTGGATTGGTGTGGATTATTTGGTGGTTGTTGAAATGTAGAAGGTAGTGCATTGGTAAGTGGAGGTGTGCCCCCAATATTAGAATATGGGGGAGGAAGCGGTGGAGCAGATGGGATGTATGACGACATGCCATAGGTATGGGGATCATTAGGATTAGGTGGTGGAACGGTAGATGTTGTGGTTGGAAGATAAGGATATTCTTGGACTTGATGGATGATAGCATTTCCAAGTTCGGGGTGGTACCAATTTTCAGTGGGTGCACCTTCAGGAACGTAGGAACTTTCTAGAACATTTTGTGAGGTTTGTGGGTCAACAACTAGGGGAAGGGCATATTGTGATGTATTGAAACCAGATGGTGGTTTGACTCCATTCATGAGTAAGTTGGAAAAGATCTTATCCCCATGTTCGTTTAGGAGGTGATTCGTCATTTGGACATTGGTAGGATTGCTGAGATATTCGTCAACAGTGACTTCGGGTTGATTGACCATGTTTTCGTCACTAGGTGGCATGATATTTTGGTGTTTGATTGAGATGAAACGCCATTGTGGGGATCATGTGGAATGTTATTAGGATCTTGAGGGACATTTGGATGGGAACCTTGTGTTTGCTGGTCTGATATTTGCTTTTTTGTTTGTGAACGGGTTTGAACAGGCATGAACGTGCAAAATGACTAAGTGATTTCAAGATTCACCTTCTAGAGGATGATTTAGGAGATGATATGGGTTGATTGATTTGAATTGGATGATGATTGGATAAAATGATGATGTATCAATTTGCTGATTCGGATGAGGATTGGGTTTGATTGGATCAAGTGATGATGTGTCAACTTGGTGATTGGGTGATGATTGGATTTGATTGGATCCAGTGATGATGTATCACTTGATGCTTTGGATGAGGATTGGATTTGATTAGATCAAGTGATGATCTATCACTTGATGATTGGATGATGATTGGATTTGTTTGGATCCAGTGATGATGTATCACTTGATGCTTTGGATGAGGATTGGATTAAATGATGATTTGGATTGATGATTGGATTTGATTGGATCAAATGATGATGTATCACTTGATGATTGGATGATGATTGGATTTGTTTGGATCAAGTGATGATGTATCACTTGATGCTTTGGATGAGGATTGGATTTGATTGGATCAAATGATGATTTGGATTGATGATTAGATGATGGAAGGGATCCTAAAACTTGATTTGGAAACCACCCTAGGTGACTTGTAACGTTGGTTGATCAGATTAAATCAATTTTTATGGTGCCTAATCCACCTTGAGATGGAAGGGGATTGATTCAGGCCAATGATGTTGACTTACAACACAAATCTGCCTCAAGATAAAAGCCGATTGATTAGGTTGAACACAAGGATTGATTATGTAGGATAACGATCAATTTAACGCCTTGGTCAATTCGGGAGACAACTCCTAAAACAAGATTTAAAGGATTTTGTGTTCAGGAATAATGATGGATGCAAAGGGAAGATGTGTTGTTGAAGATGTTTAAGTCTTACGATAAGATGGGTATCCCAAATGGTGGAATGATCAATGTGAATGTGGTAAATGGACGTTTTGGAATCGTTAAACAGAGGCTTGGAATAGCTAAATGAAGGTTTGGATTAGTCAAATGAGTGTTTAGGATGATCAAATGGTCAAACGGAGGCTTTGTGGGTTCGAAAGGAGGTTTAAAATGGTCAAACGGGTGAAATCGGCAGTTCATCAGGGCGTATACGCACTTCTATAGTAAAACTGCTGAAACAGTGGGGCAAGTTCGCCCCTCTACAGTGGAAAAGGATGAAACAGTGGGGAAAGTTCGCCCCTCTGTAGTAGAATAGCTGAAACAGTGGGGCAAGTTTGCCCCTCTGTAATGGAAAAGGCTGAAACAATGGGGCAAGTTCGCCCCTCTGCAGTGGAAAAGGCTGAAACAGTGGGGCAAGTTCGCCCCTCTGCAGTGAAAAATGCAACTTGGTTTGAATGAGGGATTTTGAAAAGGACTTAAAATGATTCAATGGCAGTTTGACTTATCAAAATTCACTAGTTCTTCACAGAAAGACACTTTGAACAAGCACAATCCTATGATCAGTGTTTAAGGGGTATGGCCGGCAAAGGTCTTACTCTAGGATGAACAAAGTTTCTAAGGAGTCCTTGATATACGCTCGGTACATGAGGCACAAACTATGAACACCAGTCTGTCACAAGCGTGAGTCGGGAACCCCAATGAGATACTGAAAGGCTTGGACCAACTCTTCACGTTTATCTAGGTATCACCCTAGCTTCAACGCTTCGCTAATTATGACACAACTGGATTGAGGTACAACTTTGGCTCTCCCCCCTTTATATACCCCACCAATATGCATGGTTGGGATCGTCCCTTGGGGTGATGAAATCCCCAAGTAGGTCCCTCTAAGAAGAAAACACTAACCATTTCCAACTACCCCATTTGGATCCACACAAAAGTGCAAAGGGAGGAGATGAAAATGAATTAGTGTCCCCTTAGGGTGATACAAATAAAACAAATACAGCAAGCAACCAATTTACTTTCCCCTAATTATACTAAGTAAATAGATAAAACAGTATGGAAAAATTTTCAAAGAACAAAGCAAAGGCTCTGCAAGCAAATGTTAGTTGTTTATCTTTTGCCCTTTTGTGATTTGCAGCAAAATACTCAAGATATCAGCAAAGAATCTGACTTCACTCACCAACAAACAAGATTAGTGGATTAGAGCACAAAACAACAAAAGAAAGAGACAAAAACGAAGCTAAAATGCCACTTTTTTACCTTCTCGAATGTGCTGTTAAGGGCAAATCCGCCCCTCTGTAGTGAAAAATGATGAACTGGGAGGGCGTGTTTGTACTTCTACAAAAAACAGTCAGAAATAGAGAATAGCAAGGGCAATTATGCCCCTCTGTAGAAAAATAGCAAGGGAAATTACGCCTCTCTGCAGAAAAACAGGAAGAGCAAGTACGCCACTCTACAGAAAAACAGCAGACAGAAAAACAGCAAGGGCAATTACGCCTCTCTACAGAAAAATAGCAAGGGCAAGTACACCCCTCTGCAACATCCGGGAGGGCAAGTTCGCCCTTCTGTAGCATCCGGGAGGGCAAGTTCACCCCTTTGCAACGTTTGGGAGGGCAAGTTCGCCTCTCTGCGGCCTGAATCTACAAACAAACTAAACAACAAAAAACGTAAAAGAAAGAGACCCCTTTGTGGGTCCCACCGGGCATGCCAGAAATATGATCCTAATAAAATGCTACTCCTAATGTGAGATGCTATATAGAAAACTAATGATGCAAGGAAAAGAAGTAACAAGATAAAAGGGCACCTCAATAAGATTAGCCTAAGAAATGGTGAAACAAAGGAGATGATTTAAACGAATAATGATTTAAGTGTGTTATACCTTTCTTTTGCTGCTCCTTCCTTGGTTGGCCCTTTGATGCTTCAAGAATTGTGTGCTCCTTGGATGGCAATAGGATTGAATGGATGCAAGATGAATTGATGCAATATGGATTCAATGGATGAGAGCTTGAATGACAATTTTGCAAAAGTTTTGTTGCAAAAGACTTGATCCCTAAAATAAGGGAAATGAAGGGATATTTATAGGCTAATTGGAATTCTCTAGAGAATTCAACGGTTGGGATTGATCCAACAAAGATCAAGATGAAGGGCTATGGTGAGTTGACGACTCACAAGCCCTCACATCTTGACATGTGGAAAGTGATATGTCTTAGGGTAGAGTGATGTGGAAATGAGGTGGAAGAGAAGGACAAGAGGTGGAAGGGAAGTACATGAGGTGGATGAAGGACAAGTACCTTTGAGGTACCTTGGCAGATGAGAAGATTTCCTCAAAAAGGAACTTCTTGTCCCCAAATGAGAATGAAATAGACTTTTGAAGAATTTTAGAATTCCTCAAAAATCTCCATGGGAAAAGGGGAAGTGTGTGAGGAAAATAAATGTAAATTAAAAATTTACATTCAATGGAGAGTTTATTGGATAAAAGGAGGTCTCCAAAAAGCTGGAGATTTGTCACATGTGGGTGATGTGACAAGTCCAAGGTTCTAGAAGTCTTGGGCACATGTAAAATGGCATGTCACATTTGCATGGGGGATGAGGAAGACCTTGGAAAGACAAAAGTGAATTAAAAATTCACATGGGGAAGAGAGGAACCTTGGTTAAATAAATGTGAATTAAAAATTCACATGGGGAAGGGAATCTAGGCTAAAAATTGTAAGTGAGAAAGTTGACCAGAAAAGGTAAGCCAAATGTGGTTAATGATTTTGATTAAGGTTGTGCAAACATAGGATTAGGATAATTAATGAGAGATTAGAGGCAAGTGGGAGATTATGGAGGATGTGACACTTAATCAAGATTAAGTGGTGCACATCCTAATAAGAGATTAATTAATTTAATCCAAATTAGAAGAGGGTTATGGAGAATGTGACAAAGAGAGAATAAAAGGGGAATTAAAAATTGATTTTAATCCAAATGGGTTAAATGACGAAATTAAATAATTTTTCATGTTTATTTAATTTAGAGAAGGAAAGGGGATAAGGTAAAGTATGTATTTAATTTAATTACATACTTTAGGAACCTTAGGCAGAAAATGAAATAATGATTAAATAAATTATTTAATCACTATTAATAAAATAAATGAATAAAGTAGATGATTTTGATCATATGGAAGTGATCAAATTTGGATGTCTACAGATTTTTTTGGATATTGATTCATGTAATGATCTCCATAGTTGAAACATCCACCATGAGGTACTTTCTTCTCTGTTGGATGATCATTTTTAGGGTTATCCTTCTTATTTAATTCTTATTACTTTTTCCACTTTGGAAATTATTTATATTATTTCCTGATCCTTTTCCATTTTAATTAGGTTTAGAATATTGATTCAAATTCTTCTTCTTAAAATATGGTGATGGTTTGGACAATCCAAACTTCATTCAAGTTTGATCATAATAAACCAAAATGGACTTAATATTTTTGTCTTGAGATTAATTTCCTTCTCAAAGACCTGGTCCATAGTGGTTGGACCATGAACATCCACTTCTGCTCCAATTTATGCATTCAAACCCATGATTAATTTCCTAAATATGAAATTTTTCAGCATGCTAGTATTAAGGCACATACTTTAAAAATATAGTGCATTTCTTATAGTATTATGTTACTGACATGTCTCCTAATGTAGGTTCTAGAAGTCAGTTAGTTTTTATCAAATATAAATGAGGTAACTTCCTCTATCTAAAAATGACCACAAATTGATCCCGTTAGAATTAGGGAACTTAATCCCAATTTTGTCTTCTTATTCATCCACCAAGTGGATTCTTCACCAAATAGTTGATAGGCTCCCCAAAATTCCTTAGTTGTTTCTTAATATTATTTTTATCTCAAAGTACATCTCCAAATGAGTGATCCATGCTTGGTTCCATCTCCTATCACCATTCCATCAAACTTCGATAGGGTGATTTTCTTCATATCCCATGCAAGTTCAGTAGTTATTTGAGCCTTTACACCCTCTTGGCTTAATTTTTTTCTTGGTTATATGGATTCATTATAGCTTCACCCTTCTCTTCTTGAGAATTATGCTCTTGATCTTGAATTTCATCATCATCATGATTATAATCTTATTCGTCTTCACAATTTTCTCCCCTTCTTACCTCTTGCTCTAAATCTCCCAATCTTTCCTTGGTTTCATTTAAGAGAATGAGGATTTGATCCAACTTAACTGCAAGATCTTTTATAGTATGACCTGATCCATCCTGACTACTCCTTGGGCTTATCCTTGTTCGCACAATAATTTCTCATGGTGAACCATTGAAGTTACGTTCTAGTTCTAATTTTTTGAGTTGGAAGAGGTATAAACACAAATTACTTATAATCATAACTTAAATTTTATTCTTTAAGACTTCTAGACATTATAAATTTCTATTCCAAGCTCAACACACTTTGGATCAACAAAATTATTATTGTCGTTGGACTCATACATCCTTATTTATGTAAGGTCTTTCAAAGTTACATATCACTATCAAAGGGGAATTTTTTCAAGTTCTTCCTCTCCATAAAATTCTAACAATAAATTTTTTGAGGAGGGTGTACATGTAGGTACTCCTCCATCACTTATTTACTTAGAATTGGTGTATTGTGACCACACCTGAAAGGCATGTCACAAATCACCAAATGTTTCATAGTTTTAACTAAAGTAAAGATTGATTGTTTACTTTGTTTCTCCTTTTCTATCTTGATTCACTTTATAGAATTAGTTAGAGTTTCAAATTCAAAGAGCTAAGCCTCTCCTACATAACTCAAGTTGTTTTAATTTTAACCTTAATTGATTCTTTGTCTTTCCTCTCTTTTTCTTAACATTCGATCCACCCATTTTTGCATTCAAAGATCAATACAAGGTTATCTTTACCAAAAAATTATTGCATAGTAGGTTCATTGGCCCTAGATTTTAAACCATTCTATGATACCACATGTAAAGAACACCAATTCATCTAAATCTAAACAACACAAGTTCCTCAAAAACACCACTTATTTTTTTTAAGCAAGTAAAATGAAAGTAAACATTATATTTTTCACTTTTGAATCAAATAATTTAAAATATAATAATCATTTCATTGCATCATCTGAACATAATTATTTCACCAAATATTGCATCTTGAAAAGAATTTCTTGCCAATTCAGAGTAGTGATGCATATCACAAATGTCATAGTAAGGATGTATAGCACAAAATCAAGAATATCATGAGAATTCAATTTCATGTCACTAATAAATTCAAGTTCAATAACCAATAACACATATCCAAGTGAAAAAAAGATAAATTGTCTCTAATAAACCAAGTTTTGGTATTTCTCAACTACAAGAGGGAGAGCATCATTGAGTGCTTTTCCTCCAACTATAGACCAACGATCCTCAAAAACCTTCATTAGGAAGTGGCCCTATCCTTCATGATGGTAGCACATACAGGGAATCGTCATGATCGCCATTTCCTTCTGTGAACTAGAGTGTTGTGTTCTAATACAAAAAATGTCACACAACTTTAGATACCCTCTAGCTGAGTATAACCTAGATGGGCGATTTGTAATAAATAGAATTGTGAACCAACAATGTAAGTAGTGATTTTTCATTAATTTGGCCAAATATTTAATAATCAACTAAACACATTACATGATGAATATGTGATTTGTATGTCCACACACCTCTTTCCAAACTAGTTATCAACAAAATCAATTTCACATTCAACTTAACCAAGATGGTTTGGATACACATCACTTGATATAATTCATGGCTACATTTTATAGTTCATTAACATACATAAATTTCCCTTTTCAATACTTAATCATGTCTAGTCCAAAATTTAAGGCACACACGCACACATATATATAACATCTATATATGTAATTAGTCTTTATGTATACACACTATGTACATATATACCCATACAAGTACATATATTCCTTAATGATGTAGCACACAATTTACATTTCAATGAAGAAGTCATCTTTATAGTAAAGCAAGCTTTCATATGACCAAAATAAAATTAAAAAATCCTTGAGTCGTCTACCTAAATCATATAAAAGGTTTTATTTAATCTCACAAAGCATACATGCCTACTCTTTGTATAATTAAATAAAAAAACAACATTATCAACAAGCCAAATAGTGAAAACAAAGTTTCCAAGGAACATAAACCCAAAAAGGCTCTACACATTTTATTGTAATATATATAGACTTTTTAAATATTAAAACCCAGACTTGTCAAAGGAGACATCTCCAAAAATAATGTCACCCTTTATAATTATAGTGATAGAAACTAGATAGCATGCTTCACTAAAGGAAAACTTTAAAAAAGGTTTGGTTATAAGGACAATAAATTAAGAAGCATTGATAATGTCCATATGGCATAGACCCATGAGGTTTATCTCAAAGTTTACAAGGTTTGAACAACATTGATTACACTTAACCACAATGCTTGAATATATGTGTAGACTTTAAATAGCTATGGTCGTCAACTTCATATAATCTTCACAATTATTCACAATGCTCATAAAAGTAAAAACTTTAAAATACTTATAAGCATTGACCTTATATGGTCCCCACAATTATTTGCAATGCTTATAAAATTAAAAACTTTAAAATACTTATGAGCATTGGACTATATGGTTGAATAAAATAAATAAAGCTCAAAAATCACAAGTTTAAATGATTAAAATTATTAATTCAATGTTCATGAAAGCACATGCCTAAGTTGTCACTTGTATAACAACTTTAGCATTCTTGGAAGCACAAGCCTAAATGGATGGATATATTTACTTATCATTCTTGGAAGCATTTGCCCAAATGAATGAAGGTAAGAAAGACATTACTTAAGAAATACATGCCTAAATGGTTGAATGCATCACCCTAGAAATACTCCTAATTTTGATAAATAAATTAGACCTAGAGATTGGTCAAAGGGTCTCAACAATAAATATAACCCTATAAGTTACAAACCCTTATTGTGATTTAAGAATCGATAGAATCTACAATATTCAAGGACGTAGGTAAGGTTAAATAGGTTATCCAAACTCTTTAGGCACAAAGAACTAAATGGGTTAAATAATTTAATTGAGGTTATCACACCCATTCATACATCATAACACTTCCAATGTGAGATAATAATAGACTCAAAGGTCAAAAAAATACTTCTTCGGGTATTTAAATCGACCAAAGAATTAACATCATTCTTATTTATTTTTAACAAATTAGCTCAATAAGAAAGTATATTCCCTTTATTTATATCCTTAAAAATTGAAAACAATAGGTTTATAAATCACAACAACATACCAATCTCACTCAACTAAATTTCTTTCTAGTTGCAAAGATCCCTTATCTCTTCCTCCTTCCTTCACTCTTCCTTCTGTCGCTTTTTCTTTAACCCCCAAAGTCTTTAAGTTTTTGTATTTTTTTTTCATGCTACAACTTCCCACTCTCCCTGCTTTCACTGAGTTTTCAAGGCTTCCATTACTTCACTCTGTGTGAAGTAATGGCCAATAATGTCATTCACACTCTCCACTAAGTGCAATATATGTGTGTGTGTACATCTACATCTACATATACATATATATACATACATATACATATACATATATATATGTATATACATACATATATATATATATATGTATATATTCATATCTATGCATATGTATATATACATATATAACCATATTAATCTATCATGTATGTGTATGAGGGTGATCCCACAATATTGGTTTACAATTTTTGGCCAAACTAGACACTGGACTAATTTTTTCTAAGTAAATCTTCACTTTCAAACACCTATAGCGGCTAAACCGTGAGGAATTTGAAGATGATGCAAACTAGTGATTTGTGACATTTTTGCTGTAGATTCTAAATATATTTTTTTCAAAAAAATTGGAATCAAATTGCACTTCTTTTTCCATCTCCTTCAAAAACTAGTTTTTGTTCAGTAAACACTATTTTTGAGTGACACTCACTGTATAACACAAATTTTTTTCCATGAAGGATAAAATTATAATTTTTTCGAATTTAGATTTGTAACTATGATATATAGTGCTTCCAATTGGTTTCATAGTGTTTTATTGAATATTTTTTCCTTAATCAATTTTTGAAGTCAAACCAATTACAGTTCAGACATAGATAGATCGTATAACACATAACATTTTTTGTATGTATCAAAATTCATTTTTTTTGTTGGATCAAGGACTTCAATATCTGGTGCAATCATATTTTTCAAAAATAAAATTGATAATCTTCTATTTTCCCACGTGTGCAGAACATAGACCTTGATTTTCGGTGAAAAACCTACATTCACAAGAAATAAAAAATAAATATAATAATAAAATTAAACTTATTTAAAATTATACTTTTTGGTAAGCTTATAATAAGGACTACATACAAAAATATAAATTTTGAATGAATTTATTTGATCCCCCAAAAGGTAAATCAAAAGTGATTTTTAATCAGCATTTTGATAAGTGTAAAGGAGACTTCGTTATAGGTATGGTTTAAAACTAGCAGGGTTCTTTCCAAGGGGGTTTGATCTAAGGTGGTTTGATCAAACCCTCTTTAATTGGAATCCTTAAAATGGAACTTTTAAAGTACTAAATCATTATATTTTCTAAAAATATGTGATTTCAGCAAAAATCAGAATCTCCCAAAAATTGTAAACTAGCATTGTGGGATCACCTATGAGTATAAATTTGTCTCATAAATATATAACATTTAACTATTGGAATAATATACGTATGTGTGTGAGTGTATGTATATATATTATTTTCATGAATATTCCCAATTTGAGATATATGAATATACATATCAGATATATAGATATGTATGTATGTATGTATGTGTGTGTGTGTGTGTGTGTGTGTGTGTGTTTGTGTGTGTGTGTATATATCCTTTAAACATATTCCTCTTTTATAACTATTCACATATTTGAACTCATAAATATATATGTCTTTCAACATGAGCAATTATGCAACTTCTTGAGATCAAATCCTATTAAGATTAGAGTATAATTTCCTGCATCCGCCTTGTTCAACCAACAAAGTAGTTAGTCCAAAAATCAAAATATCATAACACAATATAAATCATTTACTAACATCATAATTTCACATTCATATCTTTCCAATCAACATCTAATTGATACTTTCTTTTGTCTTATCATAATAAAGAAGAACAATCTTAGAATAATATTCTCAAAACATAGTTTAAAATGCATATCAAAGTATCCAACTTAAAGCTAATTGAAAAATTGGTCCAAAAATGGGGACCAACATTGCGTAATTTTCCACCCAACAATATATTGTATCACTTTTCATATATATCTCCAAACCTCCTAACCCTACTCATTTCCTATTTTACAATTTCCCAAATAGTTAAGAAAACTTTTTTTTTGTGTCTAGTTTTCAATTTTGACACATAACCTATTGATTATATATTTAAATTCCTTTGTTTTGCAAGTTCCCACGAAGCTTTCATGTGAAAGGATGCATAATTTACATGATGAAAAATTTAATGGGGTCCGATACTACATATGGATCTCGGTAACCTTTTATTTCTAAATATTTATTTTAAATTTATGTTTATGAGTGCTAATACTTTGAGATGCATGATCATTCTAGAATTTGCATACGCCTCAAATTGGGGACAAAATATAATGGTGAAACTTGAATACATATGTTTTAATTCTCATTTAGTTTTGTTCTTATTTTGAAAGAATTTCTTCATGCAATTATGTATTCATAAATGGTGCAATCTTGTGCAAAGTTGGGTTTATTCCCATAGTTTTCACTTATCTCCATTTGCACACATTCCCATATATTTATTTACATCTTATCCATATTTGGATATTTTCCATAGTGATTACATTTATTACACCCAATGTGATTAGACATTCATTTATTCTTGAAACTTAATTGATTTATTATTTAGGGTCATTCCCACGAATCCAAGGTCAATCTTGTGTTCATGAATTTAACCCCTCAATTTTTAACATTTAAATTCAAATTTGGTCAACTCTCACATATTTCACCAAGTATTGTGAGTTGACCAATGCATGTTTGTATGATAATTATTATGTATCTATATTTAAAAGCATTCAATTGCATTCATTTTATCATCCACAAGTATAATTCAAATACGATCCACATTCTAGGAGTATCATAGGAATAATTCAATTTAGTGAAATAAAAATAATTTCATTTAATTTAGCTTAATCACTTATTAGTACATTTGCACAATTACATGTTGATCCTTTGCATGACCCTATTTTTTGAAGGTTGAATTAAAACAATGTGTATCTTAATAACATACCAACAACTCTCTAAAAATATTTTTATATACCACAAGTCCTCAAATTAGAGGAGACGTCGACAAACCCAACAATTCAAGAAGTTGAAATGTACATCCAAGAAGATTAGATTCTCCCATTAGAGGATATATTCACATATGTGAAATTAATATATAAGCATAGACTCAACCTAAACAAAGGTACAAATTTTACACTAGATTCAAAATGAATATGGTACAAAAGAGTCCTATTTCAAATCTCAAAATCAATTAAATTCCAAAATTATAACAAAATTATTCATCATAGAATTAAACATATTTATCCTCTTTACATTTTATTTTTTGAAATAAAATTTAAAATATAAATTATCTATAGCCGTAACCCTCATTTAATAATTTAAATTAATTTATATACTTACATATGTTAATTACGTAAAAAAAAAAATTGCTAAGTTCAAAAACTATATTATTATGCATAAAATTTTCATCATTGATATCATTATTATTAAATATAATATAATATAATTTTATTTTTTTATAAATCAAAAATCTTCTCAAAATTTATTAGTGGTACAGATTTACAATCTCTCTAATTTATTATTAATACATGTTTGCAATCTCTCTATTATTTAAGTAGTAAAATACAATGAAATTTGGAAAGGAATAAATGGCCGGCCGTCAACTTTAAACTGTTTTACAGATTTCCCGATATAGGAGGACAGCTTAGTACAAGTTGTCCCTTTCATTTAATGCATATTTAGTTAACGGGCCCATGTTTACTTTACCACCAACATTGACAATATTTAACGAATCTTGGTGACCCCCCCTCCGAAGACAAAACATTCATTCTCTTTTAATGATAGCAAAATCATATCTACCTATGTAATCTATGCCGCATAAAGCATGTCAAACAAAACATTATCATAAAGAAAAATTCTTTGGATTTGGAAAGTGTCTTTCTCTGTAAAATTGCTACCTATAAGAAGATCCAAAAATTACACCAGACATGAAAAGTCTTTGTACATAAAGTTGTTATAAGAAGATCCAAAAATTATAGCAGACATGAAAAGTCTCTGTACATAAAACTGCCATAAGAAGATCCAAATATTACAATAACATTAAAAGTATCTTTATCTATAAAATTTCTAGAAGACGATCCAAAAATTAAGTAAAAATGAAAAACATCCACATGTGGTGTGACAATGGGTTGTTTTTCAGCCTGCCTAATTTCATTATCTGCTACTGAAAAGAAAGGCACCATGCCCGTCAGATCCTCCGCCCTGCAAAACACCCACACGTTACTTGCAATTTTTTTCTTATAAAAAATAAGATGTATCACAGTAATCTCTAGCTTACCATGCTCTGCTGCACTGGTGGTCTTACTTCTGTTATCATTTTCTCCCATTTTCCCTTCGAGAAGGCTTCAAACCCAATTCTTTCAGAGCGCTTTCTGTCTAGTGCAAATGAATGGTACAACAGTTAAAAGTTATACAAATATTCAGTAAGGAAATATTGTTGCAACGCATAAATCTCGTTCCCTCATGATAAATAAATAAATAAAATTATAGAGTCAAATCCAAAAATATCACCATATACTGGAAAAAATTTAGCTTTTGATAGTCCCAAACTATTTGTGTGAACTATTCGCTTCTAAAAACTATTAAAAAATAAATTAGGTGATTATGCAAAGGGACAACTCTCCTTAAAGACAAAACCGTTCCAGATTTTTGACTGTCAAAATGATGAGATCCAGACTAGGACCTGCTACCTAAGGCGGGTTGTTAACGATCCTTCAATGATCTCTGTCGGACTGAGATCCACCTAACTAGCATTTGAAACTACTCCTATTAACTTCAAATTCTTTTAATCTTAGAGACTAGGCATGAAAATTTTGAAAAAATAGAATGCAGAGCATATTGAACAAGTGTACCTATTTGGGTCGTTGTTATGCTTGAATCGTGCCTGAATTTGACCAACGTTCTAGATTCGAGACTAAAATCTACTATTCCAGGTATAGTCTGTGCCAATCCTTGGATCTCTGCCTTCTGTGAAGCGATGTCGTTGTGAAAAATTCTATTGCAATTACTGATTATTAATCTCCTATCTATAAAGATTATTTGACTACCAAAAATTAATTCACAACAAATATTGAAAAATAATACAATTGCAACTTCACAAATAAAACTCACAGGAATAGAGAAGAAAACATGTAAAATAATAAACACAATATTTTTGGACAAATTGTCCCTGGAAAAACTCCAAAAGGAAAACTAGTACTGCAGATGAGGAATTATATTAATCTTCAGCAAATCAAGAGATACAAAAACTGCTTGCCTCTTACTGACAAAGCTCCAGCAATATTCTTATCTGAAAATTCTTCCCTCAATTTCTCCTACTGAAATTCCACTACTGCTACCTCCAACACTATCACTGCGTCTTTGCTATCACTGCACGACTATTTGCTATCACTGCAAATTTATTTGCTAACATTGCAAATGCTTCTCAAACTTGTGTCTGTTACCTCTCCAAATTCCCATTGACCCCCTTTTAAACTATTCTCATTGGAAAACCAATGGCCATGATTTAATCTCAATCAATGGCTAAGATTAATTAGACTCTAACAAACCCTAACTAACTCGTTTCTAGAAGTCTATAGAGGAATCAATTATTTAATTAAATAATTAATAATCTGGACCTAACTAACTTCTATCTAGAAGTCTCAAGAATTAAATACTAATTCTTGGAATTGGAGAATAACAACTGTCCGAGCTACAATATTAAATTAACACTCCCTCTTAGCAAGGAAGGTGTTCTGTATAACACCCAACATATCTCTGAAGAGATGAATTTCGCCTTCCCCAATGCCTTTGTCATAATGTTTGCTACCTGCTGATCTGTAGGTATATACTGTAGCTGAATAATCCCCCATTGTACACAATCCTTGATGAAATGATACATGATGTCTATATGCTTAGATCTATCATGAAACACCGGATTCTCAAACAACCTGATGCAACTCTGATTGTCGCAGTGTATCATTGTAGTCTCAACCCTCTGACCTAACAAGGCTACCAACAACTTCTGAAGCCATATTGCCTCACATGTCGCCATGCTAGCTACTATGTATTATGCCTCTGCAGAACTCAGAGCCACAGACTTCTGCTTCCTACTGTACCAAGAGACAACTCCTAATCCCAAGCTAAAGCAACACTCTGAAGTGCTTTTCTTGTTTGTTGTACTGTCTGCCCAATCTGCATCAGTATAGCCTATCAACTTGATACCATCACCTCGAGTATATCTAATCCCATACTTGATTGTACCACGCAAATACCACAACACATGCTTTGCCGCTGTCTAATGCACTCTCTTCGGCTCAACCATGAACTGACTAAGAGAATTTACTGCAAAGGATATATCTGGTCTGGTGTTGACCAAATACATGAGAGACCCAATCAACTACCTATATAAGGTGGGGTCAACATCCTTCTCCCTGGATGTGTCTACCTTCTTCCAATTTGTGATCATAGGAGTAGACATGGCTCTGCAATCCTCCATCTCAAATCTCCTCAAGATTTCAATGCAGAATTTCTCTTGTCCAAGGAAAATCTCACCATCTGTCTGCCATACCTCCATGCCTAGAAAGTAGTGCATAAGCCCCAAATCCTTCATCTCGAACTCTGCTATAAGGTCCCTCTTACACTCCTCTATGAGCCCCAGTTAACCTGTTAAAAACAAGTCATCCACATATAGAACAAGAATGAGAATCTCACCCCCAACCACCAAGTAGTAGAGATTAGCATCTACCTCACTCTTCACAAAGCCCAATCCCTGCAAGTATTCATCAATGCGCTCATACCATGCCTTGAGAGCCTACTTGAGTCCGTACAAAGCTCTCTTCAATCTGCACACGTGGGTTTCACTGTTGTGTGCTACAAAGCCCTTTGGTTGTTCTATGTATACTTCCTCTTTCAATTCACCATTAAGAAATGTTGTCTTGACATCCATTTGATGGATCTGTCATCCCATCTGTGCTGCAAGAGAGATCACAGCTCGTATAGAAGTATACATGGCCACTAGAGCGAACGTCTCCTCATAGTCTATTCCCTCCTTCTGACAGAAACCCTTGGCCACAAACCTTGCCTTGTATTTCTTGATGCTACCATCTGCACCGTGCTTGATCTTATAGATCCAACGAGATCCAACCACTGGCCTATCTGTCGATCTAGGCACAATCTCCCACACATCGTTCTGCACTATTGAGGTATATTCTTCAACCATCGCATCTTGCCACACCTGCTGCTGTGCGGCTTTCTGATAACTAGAAGGCTCACTATCTACCAACTGACTAACTAATGCCATATAGTCATTATACCTGGCTGGTTGTCTCCGTTGCCTACTACTCATCGTAGGAGCTCCTATAAACTCCTGAGTATCAGGTTGGTTACTGCTACCAACTGTAGAGGATGAAATATCAACCCCCATGTGTTCCTGATGCATCTCTTGGATCTGTTGCATCTATTGCTCCATACTCTGTGAACTCTCAGCACCTGAGCCTATGCTTGTACTAGTCACTGTACTCGAGCTTCGTTGTCCATAATCTGATTGCTCAATCCTTGGAGCTTCTGCTGGCTGCTCACTCTGATCATCTATTGGCAAATCTCTAGACCTTCTAAATGCCTTGTCCTCTATGAGCTTGACATCATGCCTAACTATAATCCTCCTGGCCCCTGGAATAAATATCTGATATGCCTTTGAGGTTTCACTATACCCCACAAAGTATCCTCTCTCTACAGTATGATCTAACATAGAACGTGTAGCACCTAGAGTGTGACAATATGCCAAACTCCCAAATATCTTGAAGTGGCTAACATTTGGCTTCTTCCCTGAGAACGCCTCCTCTGGTGTCATCTTTCCCAATGCCTTATGTGGAACCCTATTCTGTATGTATACTGTTGTACTGCATGCCTCTGCCCATAAGTAACATGGCATATCCTGGTCATACAACATAGCCCTTGCCGCCTCTGATATAGACCGATTCTTTCTTTTAGCAACCCCATTCTGATGTGGGTTGTAAGGAACAGTCCACTCTCTCTTGATTCCTTCCCTGGTACAGAACTCCTGGAACTCTTTACCTTTGTACTCGCCTCCATTGTCTAACCGAAGAACCTTTATCTTCCTTCCTGTTGAATTCTCTACAAGAGCTTTGAACTCTTGGAAATGACTGAAAACCTCATCCTTGGTCTTCAAGAAGTATATCCAGGTCTTCCTGGAGAAATCATCAATAAAAGTAACAAAGTACTCATATTCTCTGAGAGACTTCGTCGACATTGGTCCACATATATCTGAATGTATTAGATCAAGAACACCCTTGGATCTGGTGTCACTCCTTGGAAAAGCTATTTTCACAAACTTCCCCAACACACATCCCTTACATACATCATCATGCTTTGTGCTCACCTCTGGAACACCTGTCAATGTCTCACGAAGTAATTTAAGTGCTCCATGATGTATATGGCCCATCCTCCTATGCCATAGCTCTCCTTGATCTCTAGAATTTTTGCTGCTCATCAGTGCCTTATGAGTATCAAACTACAACCTGTAAAGTCGATTGCTCCTAACTCCAATAGCTATGGGTGATTTCCAATCTTTATGCTTGATTAACACATTTTCCCCTCTAAAAAGTACATTGTAGCTTTTATCCTGAAGGACAGATACGGAAATAAGATACATACCCAAGCCTGGCACATGCAACACATCATGAATGGGAATCGTCTTGCCATTCTCCCTCTGAAATAGAACAGTCCCTTTCCCAACTGAATTTAGTTTGGACATGTTCCCCATAGAAATATGGATTCTGATGTCCTCTTGCTTATAAGTGGAGAAGTATTCTCTAACTCCTGTCATATGAAATGATGTCCCACTGTCTATATACCAAACACCTTGTGAGGTTGAGCTAACCATACAAACTATGAGTGCAAACTCATCTTCCATTTTGCTAGAGAGCTCATCTGCACTTGTTGAAGTTGTTGTCTGCTTCTTGTCTTTCTTCCTTTGTGAGAAATTGCTGACATAGTGGCCAAACTCATGACAGCCATAACACTTGACTTTAGACAAGTCCTTCTTCTCCCCTTTAGGATTTGATCCTTTGTTAGACCCCTTCTTTGTTTTCCCTTTTCCTGCTAGGGCAACATTTTCCTATTCTACCTCACTTTTCTGACTCTTACTATTGGTACCACTGACAAGGCTTAGTCTAAGCTCCTCTTGAGTGAAGTCACTCTATAGTCTATTCCAACTTGGTAAGGTGTCTCATCCATTAATAACTTGAACAAAAACATCCCACTGCTTGGTGAACCCATTTAGGGCTATCTGTACTAGTTTGTCATCATCTGGTTTATCTCCAACAACTGCCAACTCATCCTTGACAAGTCTAAGTCTGGTGAGGTAACTTGTAACATCTTCTCCCTTGTTCATCCTAGTATTCCTCAACTTTTCTTTGAGAATTAGCTTCTTGTTAGTGGTAGCATTCTGGTACAAATTCAAAATGGTGTCTCACATCTTCTTCGCTGTATCCAACTCTGCGATATGCGGAACAATATGATCCTTAACACTGTCAAGAATCAACCTCCTCACCTTGGAATCTTCCTTCTTATATGCTAAGAGCTGTGTTGGATCTGTAAGTGCAGCTACAACGCTGGTCACATATTTCTTGATACCATTCTCTTCCAGCAATAAAGAAATTATGGCTTTCCAAACACCAAAATTTGAGGCTTCATCCAATCTGTCCTGATCTCTTAAACCTGTTGAGGCAATCTCAAACAAAGATAATAATAACAAAAATAATAATACTGAAGAGGTAGAACTGGGTTTTATAAACCCTCTATTTTTCTTTTCTTCCTGTACCTGCACTGAGCTCTTTCTGCCCTTAGATCTGCTCTGATACCATGTGAAAATTATGTTGCAATTACTTATTATTAATCTCCTATCTATAAAGATTATTTGACTACCAAAAATTAATTCACAGCAAATACTGAAAAATAATACAACTGCAACTTCACAAATAAAACTCATAGGAATAGAGAAGAAAACATGCAAAATAATAAACACAATATTTTTGGACAAATTGTCCCTGGAAAAACCCCAGAGGGAAAACCAATACTACAGATGAAGAATTATATTAATCTTCAGCAAATCAAGAGATACAAAAACTACTTGCCTTTTACTGACAAAGCTCCGGCAATATTCTTCTCCGGAAATTTTTTCCTCAATTTCTCCTGTTGAAATTCCACTACTGCTGCCTCCAACGCTATCACTGCAAATTTATTTGCTAACACTACAAATGCTTCTCAAACTTGTGTCTGTTACCTCTCCAAATGTCCATTGACCCCCTTTTAAACTATTCTCATTGAAAAACCAATGACCATGATTTAATCTCAATCAATGGCTAAGATTAATTAGACTCTAACAAACCCTAATTAATTGGTTTCTAGAAGTCTCTAAAGGAATCAATTATTTAATTAAATAATTAAATATCTAGATCTAACTAACTTCTATTTAAAAGTCTCGAGAATTAAATACTAATTCTTGAAATTGAAGAATAACAACTGTCCGAACTATAATATTAAATTAACAGTCATAAATGCCAATGATGATGAAGCTACTTGTCTCCATTTTTTATCAGATTTCTTGAAGACAAAGAAGAAGCTTCGATATGCCTAGTCCTTAGTAGCTAGAGATAATTTTGTCTTCGCAGGGCCAATTATAGGCAAATATTAACAAAGCAAGAGAAAAACTTGATGCGTAAACGACAAGTTAACGAAGAAGCAGGTGGATAACGTAAATGTTGAAGTGGATCGTAAAACATTGACTATACAATATTGCTTCAAGACTAAGGGAAGCGTTTTTAGCAATGGCTATACAAAATGTGAGTGTTGGAAGGCCTCGTAATATCCTACGGTTTTATTCTGAGGCATTGACGATCATACCATGCGAATACTTACCTACCCATCATCACAATGACAATAATAAGAAAGAGAAGGAAGCGGATTTTAAAGAGATGAAGATGATCCACATCTCTATCTATATTTCAATACTTTATTGAAATTTTTACTGCGTGCATGGACACGTGGAACAAATGAAATCATGGAATAGATTGTGAGCCAGGTGTCCAATACTAATTGTATGGCGTAAGAGTTGATTTAGCAATAGAATAGGGAGGCCGACATGCCCTTCACTGACAAACCAACACACAAGCACCGCCCATTCCGGGTCCCAACTCCTTCAAACAGATCGTTAGCATTTCCTTGCTTTTATTATTTCTTCATCCCCCTGGCTAATAATTTAACATCCACTTGCTAAACTGATAAATGACCCAGTGGTCAGAGTTGACATCGAGGTTGTCTGCGAGACACCGTTTTAACTGGCATTAACGGATTTTTCAGGTGCCGTGTTAAACGGCTTTTAATGGTGTTGCTATATAGACGGACGGACAAAGTAAAAGATTTAACTCTTTCCCATTGACCAACTTTACAAGCCTACTCTACAAGCAAATGTTTAATTAAATAAAAAGAAAGATACCGGAGGAAAGTCCGTCATTTCCGTCTATTGACCCACTTTACAACTTAAGGGTGAGGCCGTTTTTAGGCTTTTGCAATGGTAAGCTACGTGACACGTGGTCCCCGTCCTCTCTCCTCTCACCCTTTACTATCTAGCTGCAAATATTGGTTTCAGCACGGTGGGACAGAGCCTAATACCTACCATCTAACATCATATTAGATAAAATTTTGAAAGCATATTATAGTTGTTTTAGGCGTGCAATGGGGTATGTCAAATAATTAGGAAAATAGATAAAAAGAGACATGGATGGATGGATGGATAGAGAGAGGGAGACATGTACAGAGAGAGATGGACGAATAGAGAGGGAGACATGTCTAGAGATAATGAGGGGATGAAAATAGAGGTAGAGATGAAGATAGAGTGAGAGAGGAAGAGGGAGACAAATAGATAGAGAGATATAGGGAGAAGAGATAAAGAGATATAATAGAGTGAATTAGAGATAGATAAATAGAGATGGAGAGAGGGAGAGAGTAGGGAGAGATAAAGATAAATGGGAAGAGAAAGGAAGAGAGAGGTAGAAATAAAGATATCTATATATAAGGGGATATTGAGGGAGCGAGGGAGGGAGAGATGGGGAGAGATAGAGAGGGGGGAGATAGAGAGAGGGAGGGAGGGAGAGAAAGGGAGAGAGATAAGTAGAGGAGGGAGAGATAGAGAAGAGGGGGAGAGAGGTAGAGAGATAGAGATATATGGGAAGAGAAAGGGGGAGAGGGGTAGAGATAGAGATATATATAGGGGGATCGGGAGGGAGCGATGGGGAGAGATAGAGAGGGGGGAGATAGAGGGACGAGGGGAGAAAAAGGGAGAGAGATAAGTAGAGGAGGGAGAAATAGAGAGAGGGGGAGAGATAGAGATAGATAAGTAGAGGAGGGAGAGAAGGATATATATAGAGGAAGGGGGAGAGAGAAACAAGGGAGATAGAGAGGGAGAGAAATAGGGAGAGATAGAGATATATGGGAAGAGAAAGGGAGAACAAGGTAGAGATAGAGAGATAGGCGATAGGGAGGGAGCAAATCAGAGATAAATAAATAGAGAGGGAGAGAGAAACAGGGGAGATAGAGAGAGGGAGAGAAGTAGGGAGAGATAGAGATACATGGGAAGAGAAAGAGAGAGATAGAGATATATGGGAAGAGAAAGGGAGAACAAGGTAGAGATAGAGAGATAG